>VWYK01083990.1:70620-81306 GCA_013399775.1 Semnornis frantzii | reverse complement strand
AACCCCTACAAAAAAACCCCAACCACCAATCCATGTTTATTTGATCACAGATGTGTGCATAAAGAATTGGTCAGAATGACTTAGAATTAACCCAAATAAATGACCTCCAAAAGACATTCCATGTGGTACAAGCAGGTCAATGCATTGCCTGGAAATGTTTGTTCCTGAGGTCTTTAAAGTTTTTACTGCTCTAAGAATTTGTCCAACCATGAGCACAACAAATCCATTCCCCTCCAGAAGCTTCAAGTTCAGCAACTTTTACAGTTTGAGGTTTAAAAAAAAAAAAAGACAACAAACTTTTTTTTAATTGAAGATTTAAAGACTGTGGCCAAGCCCTCCCAGGACACAGCCATACCTTGACGTGGATCTGGTTGCGCAGGACGGCAGCTCGCAGGATCATGGCTTTGGCACGGCGCTGGAACTCTTTGCCCATGAGCAAAGACTTCTCGAAGGTTGTGCTGCGCTGATCTACGTCTCGAGCATAGAGAATCTGTAACCAATGCACAGAACTGCAGGCAGGAGCCAGGAGAGGGCTCTGCAGCAGCCAAGGCCTTTCGTGGAATCACAGAAACATCCAGGTTGGAAAAGACCAAGTCCAACCTAGAACCCTACTCTACAAGGTTCACATTAAACCTCAAGCACCACATTCAAACAACCCTTAAACACATCCAGGGTTGGTGACTGCACCACCTCCCTGGGCAGCTCATTCCAGTCCCTGACTACTCTCTCTGTGAAAAACTTTTTCCTAATGTCCAATCTAAACCTCCCCAGTCTCAGCTTGAGGCCATTCCCCCTTGTTCTGTCTCCAGTTACCTGTGAGAAGAGACCAGCAGCAGCCTCTCCACAATGTCCCTTCAGGTAGCTGTAGACAGCAATAAGGTCTCCCCTCAGCCTCCTCTTTTTCAAACTAATCATCCTCAGCTCCCTCAGTTGCTCCTCATAAGATTTACTCCCAGGCCCTTCCCCAGCTTTGTTGCCCTCCTCTGGACCCACTCCAGCACCTCCGCATCTCTCTTGTATTGTGGTGCCCAAAACTGAACACAATTCTCAAGGTGTGGCCTCACCAAAGCCAAGCACAAGGGGACAGTCACCTCCCTACTTCCTTTGTACACCAGGGAGCAGAGCTAAGGGATAGTGGAGTCTGAGTTTACACCCACATGAGCCCTACTGAAAACAGTCGTAGCGGATGAGTGCAGCTTCAAAGTCTCCCACGAATGGAGTGCTTCAAATCTCAGTCTGCCATCTGTGGCTCAGATGCACTCACCTTACTGTGAGAGTCTATTCTGGCATTGATCAGTCCCTCCAGGATCAGCTGAGTAAGTTCATCTTCCAGAGCAGCCACTGTGGTATTGAAGGCAGTGGCCATCTTGCGCATATCTGCTGACACATAGGGGCTGAAGTACTAGGAAGAAGGAAACATTCAGTTGCCAAGTGTACTCCCACCCTCTGAAACAACAGGGGGAAGGCAGCTAGAGAGAGGAGGCCTTCCACTGTTCATCCACCTCTCAGGACTATGGGCACAATCACCTGGATAAGGGCACGGTTTCGAATCTGGGTATAAAGTGTCCTGACATGAGGTGCAAGGTACATATCCAGCAGCAGGTTGTCCTGTGCCAAAAAGAAATAGAATAAATCAGAAGTTGAGAAGTAGCCTGGAAAAATACACTGTGCCTATGTCCTGCAACATGTATGTGTATGCATTAAAGCCTCAAGGGCACAGCACAACAGCAAGACAACAGCATAAACCAAGAACGAACAGAAGCAGCAATACATATGACAAATCTTATTGCTTCTCCTCACTGCCTACCGGTAAACTATTCCCAGCTTGCATTCACCACCTCAGGGCAGAGAACACACAGAAGACCTGAACACTCTCCTAACTACTTTTTAACAGTCACTGCTTCTCACAGAAAAGGTGGAGGTTTTTAGGGTCTTTTCTATACTGCCCCCCTGCAACTCACCTTCATCTCATCCAGCATCTTCAGGCACGAAGCATATTTAGATTCATAGAACTTGAAGATGATATCACGAACCTGTGGCTCCAGCTCCAAAAATAATTTGAAGGAGCTACAGATAAAAATGGCAATGATCAGACACTGGAACATGCCCCAGTCCCAGTTACAAGGTTACAAACTCTCACTATCATTTGAAGGTTCCAAGAATTTACTCTCTAGCAGACCAGCCCATTTTCAGCAGGACTCTGCTCCACAGGAGCCTGGGATAGAGAAAGATTCAGCACTACAGCAGAGCTGTGGTGAAGGAACGCAACAGACAAAAGAAGCAGTAGAAGTGATTGCCCACACAGACCAAAAAATGAGTGGGAATAGGTCAAAATCAGGATACACCACCAGAAAACACAGGCCACGTCTGCACA
The DNA here is from genome assembly GCA_013399775.1 of Semnornis frantzii. Taxonomy (NCBI): domain Eukaryota; kingdom Metazoa; phylum Chordata; class Aves; order Piciformes; family Ramphastidae; genus Semnornis; species Semnornis frantzii. The sequence goes on along the minus strand of VWYK01083990.1, from coordinate 78,932 downwards.
TGCACTGTAGTCTGTGCTGGCCAGCCTTGTTCTCTCTCAAAGTGCAGCCTTCACCAGGCACAGCATGGCACAGGGAGGTTCAACATGCAGCTGTCTCAGGAGATATCTCCCACGCCTGTGAGAGGTTCTTTGGGATGTACACACTCCCTCAGTGCTCTCCCAATTCTCCAACACAGATTTCCAAAACTTGGGATCTCACCCTCTAACTCAGCCAATAGAACTATCAGGGTAACAACTCTTTTTCTACATCAATCCAAACACTTAGCTGCCAGGAATTCCTTATCATTATCATTAGGGTGAGTGCCAGGAGGATGGAGCCAGGCTCTTCTCAGTGAAGCCAGATGACAGGACAAGGGGCAATGGGTGGAAGCTGAAGCATAGGAGGTTTCATTTAAATATGAAGAGGAATTTTTTTTCCCTGTGAGGGCAACGGAACACTGGAGCAGGCTGCCCAGGTGGGTTGTGGAGTCTCTCTCTCTCTGGAGATACTCAAAACCCACCTGGATGCATTCCTGTGTGATCTGGTCTAGGTGATCCTGCTCTGGCAGGGAGGGTAGACTGGATGAGTTTTCAAGGCCACTTCCAGCCCCTGGCATTCTGTGATCATAATTCAATCTATGACACACAAATGCCCATTTTCTTCCAAAGACTGCAATTCTCTTACCCTTGTACACTTCAAGTTGTATTAACAATCATTAAAGTGTATTAATACAACTAACATTGAGCAGGATGAGTGCTAACATGAAGGCAAATTATCTTAGGGCTGCCTTCTGCAGGGCTCTCTCCTGATTTACTATCTGATCTGGATTGCTATGAAGATGGAAAATTGGGGTGTGTAGATGTTGGACTTGACTCAGGTGGGAAGCTTCCATTAGATTAGTAAAATCTCAGCTGTGATTTAGACAGTGAAAGGTCAAACTGAGGCTCAAAGATTCTTTCTCTCTTGTTAACAAGAAAGCTATTGCTCTTGCCAGAATGCAGCCTCAAAGTCCCAGGTACCAAAAGATGCCCAATACATACAAATTCCTCTCAAGGCATCACTTACCTGCTGGAGATGACATTTCGTTGTAGTTCCTGACGGTCAAAGGTAGCAAGGGCACAGAGACCACCATACACAGCCACATTGCTAGGAGATAACAGCTAGAGAAAGAGACCTGTCACTGATTACTAAAATGGCAGCAGGCTGGAATCCAGTATTCTGTCCCAGCCCTTTTCTTCACACAGTGACCAGACCAGTCCTTGCCAAATGCAGTGGAAGCACTCAGCATGCTCTTAGGCATTTACACAGAGCTGAGGAGTGATCCTCTACTGCTAAAACAGAAACCAGTTTCAACAGCCATTCTGAGCTACACAGATAAGCATACCCCATAGGTAATTCTTTGTGGTCTAGAGTAGATCATTCAGAGAATCAAACCAGAGTCTTTTAAAAAAACAAGCAAGCAGAAAAAACAAAACCACAGTTCACAGCGTTACCAAACTCTACAGTTGTGAGAATAACCACAGTATCTGAATTTTACAACCCAATGCCTAGAATAATGACATCCCCTCCAAGATCCACATCCACACAGCTCCCTCTCAGTCCTCACCTCAGGGAAATCACAGTGATCAAATGATGCCAGCAAGAAGCACTTTGCTGCCTGTTTGTACTTCCGAGCAGCCAGTTCTGCCAAGCCTAGGAACCAGAAAAAGCAAATCCTTTGTTTAAGATAGCACAGAAGCTGCAAAATTTGCGGAGCAGAACAGGCTCCCAACACAGCTGCTAACACCTGCACCACTGAAGTGAAATGAGAATCTCAGACAGTATCTAGCACCCTTTGAACTGCAGTGACTCCCACTGGCATCCTCTTTAAAGAAACTCAGAGAGGAGAAAGAAATGGCAAAACCAAGTCAGCAGTTCCAGCTCCTCAGCTTTACTAAATTTTGCATTTCTGGTGAGAAAATACAAAGCCTGTCAAACCTGTCAAAAATTAAACCCAGCACAGGCTGTTTTCAAAGGGCCCTACAGAAAGCTAACAGAAAGATGGGCAGGATCAAAGCATTCACTCACCTGCTGCACATTTCAGTTTGGTGAGAATTGCTTGTGTCTGGCTGTCTCTTTCTCCTCTTTGCTAGAAGATGAGAAAAAAAAAAATCAGTAGTGAACAAGCAGTATGAAAACCATTTTGATGCTGACTATCCTTGGGACATTTCACCCTAATAATTAACTTGCAAATCTCATCAGTAAGATAATTTCATCTATTTGTCTTGGGAAACATGGCAAGAATGGAGGATGGGAAGTGCCTGTTTTTACCACAAATCAAATTTCCTACACACATATCATGGGAGAAAAGCAACAAAGCATCTCAAAAGAAATAGTACTGCAGCCAAGGAGGTTTATGAGAGGAAGAGCAGACCCTAAGATGGAGGCTTACAGCAAGCAAATCATAAAGGTGGAAAGGAAGAAATCGTTTTACAGATTTTGGAGGAGACAGAAAACAAAGGAAAACTGATGGAAGTTAAAAAGCAGGACCTACTTCTGCAATTTCTGGTGTAGACTCAGCCTTGCTTACATAGCTCAGAACATGAGACCAGTTCTGGAGGTAGACGCTGACCTGTAGTGAAACAGTGCAGAACAGGCATGGTTAAGTGGTGTTACTCAGACAAGCAGTACCACTGCAGACACCAGAAGTGCAACCAAAGTACAGATAGATGAACTTCACAGCAGGTATCAGACACCAAGCACCATTTCCTGCCACCCTTCCTACCTTGATGACATTCAGACACATGTTGATAACGTGCTTAGCACTGGTGCAGTAATCCCGAGCTCGCGAGTAACACTTGAGAGCGTTGCTGAGGTCCCCACAGTCAAGGTAATGATCACCCAGGTCATCGTGGCCTCTCCTGCAGCACAGGGATTAAAATACCAATGAACAGTGTGCACAGAAAGGGACACAGCCATTTTGCTCCAAACAAGCAACTCAACACACTGACCTAAGGCACTGAATGCAGCTGGCATCCTGTGTTTAGGTGTCTGGAGGAGCAAAATGCTCTTCCTTGCTGCAGCAGAGCCTTCGGCATCTCACCTGATACTCTCCTTGATGGAGTTCCCCTTGTAATTTTTCAGATCTGTGTCGAGTTTCTCCAGTTTAAGAAGAGCTTTTTTGCGTGTAGCTTCAACCCAAGCTGTGTCAAGAGGAGGGGGCTCAATTCCACTATCAGGGACAGCATCAGGTGTATTCTGCAGCTCCCTGAAAGGAAAGAGTCTGAATGGGGCTATTATGCTGAGGACTTTTCACAACAGAGTGGTGTCAGGTACCTGGCACCATTACCTGAACAAACAGCACTCCAGCCACAAAGCACACCACAGAGAAAACAAGAGTGGTGGGGAAAACAAGAGAGACTGCTAAGAATTCCAGAGAAAACAGTAACACAAGCACCAGAGATGTTTACAAGTTCTTCTCAAAAGTATCACCATCATCTTTTGCAGGTATTTTGGTAACAAGCAAGTTATTGTTAACTGTAAAGAAACAGGTTGCTCTATAAATCAATGGAGAGTAAGTCAGTAACAGTGCTGCAATGGATTACATGAGAATATTTAGTGAATGTGAAGTCACTAAATCCAATCAAACACCTCTAGACAGGACACAGGGTGGGTGTGTTCACAAGCTCTGCTCTCCCCAGCTATAGGACAATGGTTTGCTAGCAGAGCTGCACTGTATAGCTCCTTCCCAACTACTGTTCCCATTCAGTTTAGATCAACACTTCTACTTGCACTGAACTCACTTTCTTATGTTGGAAACAAAAAAACATTTTGAGTTTTGCAGGTTTTTTGTTTGTGGTTTGGGTTTTTTTGAATATACTGTCACAGACAGATGGTAGAGACTCCCAGGGCAAAACAAGAAATCTGCATGGCAGCAAAAATAGTGCAAATTCAGGAAGTGCAGATAAAGAAGTATCAAATGCTTTCCTTAACAGCAAATGTGTTGTTAGGGAGGGAAAACAAACTGAATGAACAAGAAAAACCCAAATAATGACAACAAAAAATACACCAAAACAAGCAAACAGTTAGATTAGGCTTTAAATTTCTGAACACAAAACAATCTAGAAAAGGCTTCATCTCCATAATGTAATTAAGATCTGAAGCAGCTGCAAGAGCTAAACTCTCCTTAAACACCTTTAAAACATGGAGATTTCAGAATGAGATCAGACTATCAAAGCTAGATATTGTCTCCTGTGTTTAGTCTTTTCCAAAAGTGTGAGACCTTAGGCCTGAACACATACACACACACACAAACACACACACATTCCACTACCATCAGATTCTAAGGGCAAACACAATCTGCATAAGAAATCCACAGTGTGAGGCGCCAGCTGCTCCACTGCTGCACGCTGCACTCAGCCTGAAAAAGCTCCCAACTTTCCCCTGATCTCTTAGTTACCTAGTGGCCTCAGACAACTTTCTGTGGATTTCTTCATATACATCAACATTGAAAGTTCTCTGGACAAATGACAGTGCCATCTTGAGAGCTTCCACCCGCAGCTGTGGGCAGTGATCAGCGATGAACTGCAGCCGCTCGATCCGCATCAGCCCGCTGTAGCTGGAGGCATATTGCTCCAAGTCCTGCAGACAAAACTGGATTGTAGAGGGTGAGGATGGCAAAACTAAACCAAGCTGCTGCACTGTCACCTGCACCCATTCTCCTGCAGTACTGTCCCCCTCACAGAAGAAAACATGACTCAGAACATTTCTGCTTTCTTCAAGCAGTTAAGAGTTTCCTCAGAAATACGGAGTCCATTGCAAGTGACCTTTCTTCTTCCAGGGCTGATGCTGCCCCTTAAGGCCAATGCAGCACCTGGTAACAATGTTGTCAAAATTCCATCCTTTCAACTGAGCTTTCCTAAGCTAGACAACCACTCCAGGTGTACTTTTTCCTTGAAAAATAGTTTCCACATGACAAATTGCTTTTTTTTTCCCCTCATATTAATTTCCTAGAGTTTCTCCTTTGAGATCAGGTAATCACAGAATGGTAAGGCTGGAAGGGACCTCAAAGGTCATCTAGTTCCAACTCCCTGCCATAGGCAGGGACACCTCCCACTAGTACAGGTTACTCAAGGCCTCATCCAGCCTGGCCTTGAACACCTCCAGGGAGGGAGCAGCCACGACCTCCCTGGGCAACCTGTGCCAGTGTCTCACTACCCTCACTGCAAACAACTTCCTCCTAACATCCAGTTTCAATCTCCCCTCTGCCAGTTCAAACCCATTGCCCCTTATCCTGGCATTGCAAGACCTTGTAAATAGTCCCTCCTCAGCCTTCCTGTAGGTTCCCTTCAGATACTGGAAAGCTACTCTAAGGTCTCCTGGAAGCCTTCTCTTCTCCAGGCTGCAGAGCCCCCACTCTTGTAGCCTGTCCTCATAGCAGAGCTGCTGCAGCCCTCTGAGCATCTTCATGGCCTCCTCTGGACCCACTCCAACACTTCCATGTCCTTCCTGTGCTGGGGGCTCCAGAACTGTACGCAGGACTCCAGATAGGGTAAGGGGTCTTACTCTTGAGGAAGGACCTGAGGTTTAAACTCTGAACACTTAACAGAGCTAGGGAGCTTTTCAAGATCCTGAAAGGAAGGAATGTAACCATTATCCCTCAATCAATGCATACCAGAGTAGGGTTCTCCACCACATAGTTGATATCAGGTGCATTTTGCTGATCTTCTTGTGGATCCACGTCAATCTGCATAGGCTCAACTGCACCCTGGAACAGCAAAAATTAGGTCAAAGGTAGCTTACTACATTTGAGTACAAAACAACTACGTGGTTCAATCTATTAAGGAGTTGCTTAAACAGGCATTAAATTATTGTAATGAAAAAAAAAACATCTCTCAGTCTTCAGATGTGTTTAGGATCTGTTTCTAGCAACACCACGACTCAGCATGATTCTTGATCTAAAATAAGCAGCACTAAGGCTCAGCATTTGCACAGAGCATTTTGTTTAGTTTTATTTGGCAGATTATCAAGCAAGAAAGTGAAGGGGTCAACAGATTTGATCCTTCGAAGTACCCCAGGCATGTATGCTAAATTCCAAATGACAATCTATGTCTCCTCCCTGAGCAAGAGCAGGCATTAACACTCAAGAAGCTCCTAGTCAAAAAGTATCCCAAAACCTCACCAGAACTTTTGAAAGCTGCTTTAATGCTTACAAGTTACTGTTTTGGAGGGGAAATAAAGATGACAGCTGTTAAATTCTTAAAAAGCAGTTAAAAGTATCAAGAACAGAAAGCAGGATTGGAATTTCAGTTTCTAACTACACAGCGAGGGGAAAAAAAAAATCTATCTGCACTGCAAAAATCTGTCATCAGCTGAACTATGCTACCAGAGCTATCCAAGTTGGACTGTTCAGATACATTTTCTTTTGCTGGAACAACAGAATTCTATTCTCCCAGTGTATCTTGCATTGGATCACAATGCAAGACTTGGATCACAAGAGGAATCATATCAGCATGGTGACGTCAGTTAACGCCATCCACACAATACCTGAGCATATTCCCATTTAAGACCCAGCTTACTATGCAGTCCCACAAACAAATCAAATATACTATCATGGAATTCTTTTTTTCATCCTAGTAAAGTGAGTGCTGAATATTCTCCCCAGGTATTACTCATGTGTAGATACTACCATAAGCAACACCTGGAGCAAACTGCATGAGTGGACCTTAGAAAGGACAAAGAAGCCAAGCACCTTGCCCCCACCAAGACCAAACTTTTGCCATGTTCTTGTAGGGTTTGATGCCTGTTAAGAAATCAAAGACAGAGAGAGGGTTTCTGGAGTTGGGTTGGTAGTTTCTGTTTGCTTGTTTTCTGTGAGGAAGAAGAGGGCAGATACAGATTTCTTAACTCTTTAAGAATTAAAGCATTTTGTCATCTCCCACAGACTGTTTCTTTCCTAACTTGGGATATACCAAGAACAATCATATCTCAACACTTACCTGAAATCTGCCAAAATTTGAAGTAAAAGCAAGTAAAGCATGTAAAACTTTCTTTCCTAGTTTGTTATTCTCTGTGTGAAGGAAAGGAAGGGAGAATGCAAAGGAGAATCTGATTGTCCAGACCACCACTCAGGAAGACTATGCATGAAAACACTTGAGTCGCTACATAGTAGGAACATCACTTTTTCAACTTTAATCTACTTTATCTCTTTTCTTATATCACAAATACTGTCAGGGTGGGGGGGTTTAGATTGTGTTTGCCTATCATAGTAAAAACCTGACATGGATTGCTCAGAAATGAGCATGACAGAAAATTAGAGCAACTCCAGCTGGTGGAACAGAATTATTTGTGTCCTGCTATGCTGGTTGGCTCTTGTGTACTCATCTCCTAACTCCCAAATAAAGAAAACCCAACACTGGCTGGAAATCCTTCTACAACATGCAAATTCTGACATTTTCAAACTAACTCTTTATTTTGGAAGGAAGACATAAGGTTTAGTTAAGCATTACTCACAAACCAAATAACGTAATGCTCATTCCCCAATTTTGAGTGCCCTGCTGGAAGGCACCTCACAAGGCCTTACACAAGCCGAAGAACTGGCACTCAAGCTCAATTGTGCTCCACTTCAAGCTGTAGTCGAGCGGAAGAGGTGCGACCTCTGTCAGACCTGTCACTGACGAAGCAGCAGCGCTGGATACTGAACTGTCCCTCATCCTGTCCTGACTTTCCAAACATCCGAGCCCTAACACAGAACTCGTTTTAGAAGGAAGAAGGTAACACACCAACACCCATTGGACTCTTACGGCTTTCTTACGTACTGCAGACTCTCGGTTCCTCTTCATCCGCCACCTCGTTATTCCCTCTCCTGCTACCCAAGCCCTGCCTATGGAACGTACAACGCGAAAATCAAGCAAAGGGGCCGCGGCAGAGGACACCGCGGGTGCCAGGGGCGCTCGGCTGGGCGCTGCTCCTCGCCAACGGCAGCAGAAATGACACCGACAGAGCCGGTGGAAAAGCGAATGAGGACCCGCTGCGACCGCAAGCGGCTCCCTCTCCCACGGAGCAGCCGCGGAGCTAAGGAAGGCCTCACCGCGCTACTCGGAGGCCGCGGCAGGGCCGGACGGAACCGCACTGCCAGACGCCGCGCAGGATGGACACCGAGCACGGTCCGCAGCAGCCCCCGTCGGGAGAGCGCTGCCGAGGGCGGCGGGGAAGGGTCGCTCTGTACCTGCAAGTTGAAGACCTGGACGGGCAGCGGCATCCTTCCCTCACGGCCGCCACTTCCGGTTGGCCTCCCGCCCCCCCGCCGGCTCCGCTTCCACTTCCGGGTCCCGCGGCGCCGCCAGACCGCATC
>VWYK01083990.1:53309-70343 GCA_013399775.1 Semnornis frantzii | reverse complement strand
GAGCGGCGTGCACGGCACACGGACGAGCTCTCGCGGGGAGCCGAGCGGCGAGCCGGGGGCCGGGGTGGGCGGCAGGGGCGGAGGCCTCGCTGGCAGCCCGCAGCCTGCGCCGAAGGGCCGCGTTGGGCCAGCCGGGGGCTCTGCCAGGGAGAGTCTGGAGCTGAAGGACATCTTCATTGCGGTGAAGACCACAAGGAAGTACCACAAGAGCCGGCTGGACTTGCTTCTCCAAACCTGGATCTCCCAGGCGAGAGGACAGGTGAGGCTTTGCCGGCGGGCTGGGATGGGTAGCACGTGTTGAAATCTTACTTTGTAAGACTGAGAAGAGTCGTGTTAACCAAACAATTATCCGCAACTACCTCCGAGAGTTGGTTGCTGATGCAGTAAGTTTACTTGAAGTAAACTCGGTAGTCCAAGCAGAAAACGTTGGGTGAGTTTTGTACAACTGTGGAATACACTACAGGGTAGTGAAAATTTTATAGTGCCGATGCAGCTAAGCTAAGTAGTTCAGTGATTTGGGTCTTTCCACAGAGCCTTGTTTAGGAGTTTCAGTCCACTCAAGCTTACTTATTGATGCAATGTTTCCCAGCAGCTGGGACAAGACGGTGTTACTGCCAGGCACTTTCCATCCTGACTTTAATTCTTTCCTTCTAGCTTGCTTAACACCTGTGGGGTGGGATGATTCAGCCAGAGAGAGGAGGTGAAGTTGCAGAGGCAGGTGCAACCAAAAAAAAAACAGTCATTCCTATCTGGAAATTGGCTGTGTACACCCTGAGACGAGGAGAGTAAAATCTTGAATGGTTTACTGAAATGAGACTTTTCTAGTTGGCAATGCAGAAACTTAGCAGATAAGGCAAGCACTGAAGTTGCTGGGGTTCTCTCCATGACCACTCCCCACTCACAATAGTTCCTTTGAAATAAACTAATAAGGCAAAATATTAGGAATTGTGACTGCAACTATGCAAAGCTGAAATTAATTTCTGAAATTCTTATGTGTGGACACACCATTTCTGTCTCCCACAGACGTTTATATTCACAGACTGGGAGGATCGGGAGCTGCGTCTGAAAGCAGGTAAGCTATGTAGCAGAAATGTATGCAGGCTGTTAGACTGAGTTTTGTTTCTGTTAGGCTCTCCCTAGAATCCCTCATTTCATGCTGTACAAACATGAAGTTCAAATGCAGAAAATGGAGAAGACTTCTCCTTCACAGGAGAAAATGCTGCTCCTACCGTACTTACCACCTGGACAAGATGCTCCGAACTTCTTGAATGCAGGGTTCGCTTTTGCACCCACTTACTTCCCGTTAGTAAGCTTAAGTCTATCTGGCTCAAAGTTACTATTAGCTATTTCCTTTACACAGAGTCTCGTGGCACTATTTATATCCCTGGACTCACACCCCATTATGTGCTCTACAGCTTGCATGCTGTATGCGTAACCCGTGAGCCCTGCTGTACTCTGCATGTGTGCGGCATATGAACTTCAGATGTGCAGTATTAGTGCCAAATGTGCACTTCTTTTGTAGTCTTTTTTGGACTACACATGCTTCTCAAACCTGAAAGGGCTGAGCTTTATTTTTCCAGGGGATCATATGATCAACACCAACTGTTCTGCTGTCCATACCCGGCAAGCACTCTGCTGCAAGATGTCTGTGGAATATGATAAATTCCTGGAATCTGGGCAAAAGTAGGTGAAACACGTTGTTCTGATTGACTTTGTTTCTTCCTGTTGTGTTCACAGGAAACTTGAGTAACCTCTTCTGCCTCTAGTAAAGAATGCAGTGTTAGCTAAAATGTGGTGAGCATAGGGAAGGGAGCACAGCGTGAGGCAGTGTTTATAAACAAGCATCATTTGAAAAGTGGAAAGGATGATAACCCAAGGGGGGAGTACTAATTTCAGCCTGTCTACAGAATAACAACCTGTGGTGGCTTTTCAGTTTCCAAGGTCTGTAATTCAAGACAATGGGAAACAAGCTCCAAGCCTGAAAAACCTTCATCTCAGCTCTAAACCTCTAACTCATTCCTTCGTCACTGCAGTAACTCTTACTTTGTTTTGTTTGAAGATGGTTTTGCCATGTGGATGATGACAACTACGTGAACCCTCGGACTCTCCTGCGTCTTTTGTCTGCCTTCTCGCACAGCCAGGATGTCTATGTGGGGCGACCAAGCCTAGACCATCCCATTGAAGCAGCTGACCATGTCCAAAGTGATGGATCAGTAAGGAAACTCTGCAGTTAGTCTGAGAGACATCTTGACCACCTAAGCTTTGAAAACTGAGAGTTCAGAGGATCCTGCCATAAAACCCAGTAATTTAATCTTCAAGCAATGAACATGGCCTTGGTTGTTCTCAGAGATAGGCTGCTGGGTTAAATGAACCTTCAATCTGACCTCATATGCACACGTCCAGTAGACTGTGTCTTCTGGGTGGATGTCTGTTGTTTTTGCTTTACTCATGTATGCTGATCTCCCTCAAACTGAGATGATGAAGGCCTCCCCATCTGAACTTTTAGTGGTTTTTGGGGCAGTGTTCATTGGTTTGGAGGGTGTTTTGTTGTTTTTTTTTTTCCCCTGTTTGAGAGTAGTATCACATTGTCATCATCTTGAACCAACCTCCAGAGGGTACCAATCTCAGATGGGGGACAAAGGCTCTCTGGGTAAATAAGGCATTTCCAGTACTGAGTGGCTATTAGGTTTCCAAGACCTGGAAACAAACATCTTGGTCACAAGATACGTGTGCTGAAGGACAAGTCCTCACCAGGTCAGCTATATTGACAGGCCTAAAGATAAACAAATCCACTGCCCAGAAAGTCAGTTACAAAGCAGCTTGTTAAGGAAGACACTGCAGCCAAAGGGTCTTCTTGGACACAGAGCCAAATGCCTTATGGACCACCTTTCATTTCCCTGGGGAAACTGAGCTGGCTCTGACACTTGGCTAGAATGACCAGGGGACAGATGAAATTGGGTAAGAGTGGGACTATAGTTTCCCATTTTGGGTGTCCTACCTCAGTTCTGCTAACTTGGATCACTTGCTGTCAGGAGAGTATTTTGAGAGAGCAGCTAGCTGGGCTTTCAGCAGCCTAAAGAAGTAAGAATTAATCTGTGGCCTTGTTCTTACTCGTGCAGTATGTGATACCAGTAGAACCTCAGGTTGCTTTCCCTGCCCAATCAAATGGAGAAAAGCCCATCATCAGTCACTACCACATGTTTTCTTTTCTCTCTTCAGAAGACAACCGTGAAATTCTGGTTTGCCACAGGTGGAGCAGGGTTCTGTATAAGCAGAGGTCTCGCCCTGAAGATGAGTCCCTGGGCCAGGTAAACACTGTTCCTACTTGAGCTCCATCACTGTGTTTGGTAGGCTTATTTCATCTTGTCTTCTCTGCCCTGTTCCACAGCCTGGGTAACTTCATCAGTACTGCAGAAAGAGTGCGTCTTCCTGACGACTGCACCATTGGCTACATCATCGAGGGGCTGCTGGAGGTAAAGCTCCTGCACAGCCCTTTGTTCCATTCCCACCTGGAAAACCTGCAGAGACTACAAGGCGAGTCTGTGCTGCAGCAGGTAGGGCTGAGCTTCATCTTCTCTTCTTGTAATCAGGCTGGTCAGAGTGCACTCCTTGGTAAAGAAGGTTGTCTGCAGACTCGCTCAGAGCTGTGTCCTGCCCAGTTCCTTCATTTAGCCTTTTAGCATACTTTCACTCTAGCCAGTTAGGTCACATAACTCTCCTCTCCTTTGGGAACACCTTCTGCTACATTAAGGCTAAGCATGGTATTCTCCATTTCCTTCTAAACTCTTAACTTGCTGTTAGTCACAGTAGCAGCAGTTGTGGAAAGAGGCCATGCTTAGTTTGCCTGCTGTGCAAGAAAGGGGTTCTGTCTTTGTCCAACAAAGTCCCAGCCTGAATTCATGCTATTCAGCAAAGTGTATTGTAGCCTTGGGAAGAAGCTTATCAAACATTTAACTGTCATACCTATTGATCATTTTTAACTTGTCTGCATGTCAAGAATCTTACTGTTTCTCAGGAAAGACCAAGTAGTTGTTACTGAATTGCTGGGTTACCGTTTTACTCGTGGGCAGTAGATGGAGCTGTCAGGCTAGCCAGAAGGTCTGCCTGGCTCTGATTGTGTGGCACCATGAAACAAGAGTGTGGTTTTACCCCTACAAACTGCTTGGGTTTAGTTTCCTGGCAGTTTTATCAGACAGCAAAAATGTACGTTTAGGGCCAAATTCCATCATGATGGAATCTCCTTCATATTGGTGAATTTAACTGTTTCTCTGAGACTCTTAACAGCTAACCCAAAATCCAGGATACCTACAATTAAAAAATGAGTGTTGTCTTGTACCTGGAATCTGCAGATTTCTTAATACAGTGTGTGGCTGTATAGCACTGAGCTCAAGTTCCAGAGATCTAAATTTTTTTGCCAGGTTTGTCATATCAGTCTTTTGCATGCTATTTAGCATCCAAATGTCTCCCATTTCTCCTCTGTGCTGAGACAGTGCTGCTCCAGGCAATGTCAGGCAAGGGTGAACATGTGTTACTTAGTGAAGGTTACAGACATTAGCAGGATTAATGCCCTGACAAAGCTCATAGTTGTAACTCATTGTGTCCTTCAGGGCAATGCAACTTGCAGCTCCTTTGCTTGCCTTTAGATGAGCAGCAGTCCCTCTGATAGCCACCATTCAGTGCCAGTACTGCTTATGGCAAAGCTAACCAGTTTTCCAAATGTAAGCCACTCTTCAGATTAAACAGGATCCTTGGAGTCTTATTTCATACCTGATTAATAATCTTGTCATGCCCACTTCTCTCTGTATTAATGTTAAATTTCTAAATCTTTATTTGGTTTTATAGGTGACTCTAAGTTATGGGGACCCTGAGAACAAGCACAATGTTGTGAGTGTGGGAGGAGTGTTTGGCCTTCAGCAAGATCCAACACGGTGAGTATTCACTTCCAAAGCAAGATCTCCCTACCTTGTTCACCTTTATCAGCTGTAAGATGACCAAACCCACTAACAAGGTTGTTTTCTCATGTCAGCACCTGTGGCTTTGCCAAATGTAGGGTAGAGACATCCTCTGCTCTGTCAGTGTTGCAGACGCAGTGCTGCTGTGTTCCTCATATGGAGAATTCTAATCTAATTTTTCTTGGTTTTTTTTCTTCACAGATTTAAATCTGTCCATTGTCTGCTCTATCCTGATACTATTTGGTGCCCTGCTAAGAAGAGTCATAATTCTTGACCAAATGCTGACACCTGTATCTTCCCTAGTTTGCATAAGACAGGAGGTGTGGTTGACTCTCAGTGTATTTCTTTCTTTTACTGGGGGACAGCCAGAGGTATCTACAAAGAAGGTAGATGGACTCTGTTTGCAAAAGCAAGAAGCTGTGGTTTGTTCAGCTGCAGCCTGTGACATTCCAAGAAGAATCCTTGTTGTCTTGTGCAGTGGTTCTTCATATAATGACCAGAGTCATGTGTAGAAGTCACTTTATACTTCGGTCTGATGTCATGTGAGTCAGTGCTTGGACACATCCCAGGCAAAGGCAGTACTTGGAATGATAGCATTCTTACTACTGTTAGGGGCTTTTAGAGGCCACTGTCCTGAAGCTGGAGTGCAATAGCAGACTGTAGTCCCCATGGTGACAAGAGAGGGGAAGCTTTCACTCATCTTTCTTGGGAACAGAATGATTTAAGAGCTTCTGTGGCCTGCCACATTAAAACTGCACCTGTGGGCCAGAACAGGGTCTGTTTGTAAACCCCCTGAAGTCTTGGAATCACTAGGGTGGGGAAAGCTGAAAGTCTTTGTCATGGGAAAACCCTGTGGAAGGGTAAAGCTTACTGATGACTGGATAAGAGTTGCTTGCAGTGCACATTCTCCCCTGTAGTCCATATGTACCTCCCATGGAGGTGATAGTCAGACTTGGCTCCCTTTCCAGCTGAATTGCAGTGGCTGTTGATTATGGTGATTGTCTGCCGGGTCCAAGACTATTCCCTTGATATTTGATACTGAAGAAATGTTTGCCAGACTAGATGGTAACCACATCTCCTGCTTTGCCCACAGCAGGTTGTATGAGCTAGAGCATGCTTACAGGGTATGTTTCATCAGCCAGCTTCTGGATCTTTTGCTGTCTGAGGGAGGAGGACGGAATGCTAGATAGCTGTAATGCCCTGAGGAAGCTTTTGATGGTACTGTTTGAAGACCTGTAATTTTATGACTCTGGTTACTCCACTTCAGCTTCTTCAGATAATTTTCTGATTACTTTATGGTCTAGATCAGTGTTGTTTTTTCTTCTTGTTGCTTCAATAAACAGTTCTTGCAGTCCCTAAAAGGAGAGACTACACAGTCACATAAAGAAAGATGTTCAATGTTGTAGCAGTATTACCTGATGCTACCTTTTTAAATAATCTTAGTTTTGAAAGTGGAAGAAATGGGGCTCCATAGGTTTACTTTTCTGTCAGCCCAAACTTTGGTCATGTGCAATCCCTACCCAACACGAAGAACAGCATTAAAAACACCTTTGCAGAAACACCGTTTACTCTCTCAAACTCTTCAGAAGACACAAGCTGGTTTAGTGCAGGAGCCTGATGTCGAATTATGGGGAGAACAATAGAAGGATATTGTAGAACCTGGAACCATGATTAATGGTTAGAATGTGGACGTAGGAAAAGTTTCAGGTTTCTGAACATCTGTGCTGGGCTGTACTGTGGAGTTCAGGTAGCTGCTTACCTTCCTGCCACTTAAAGTGGTGTGATGTGGACCTGCAGTGTATTCAAGTAGGAGAGTCAGCAGGTGTCAGCCTCCTGAAATACTGTTCCTTGTACTCATGTTTTTAGCACAAACCTTTCAGTATTTAACCTGGGTCCCCTGTCCTCTCTCCATGGTTTTAATGAGCTTGTTTCCCGCTCAGCGGAATTGATTGCTACTTGCTGCAGTCCTGCAGTTCATTCTTCAGTTTCTCCTTCATGTCTACGAAGGTGACTTTGAGGTATGGGAATAAGAATACTGCAGGAAACTGTATCAAAGTCCAGCCAGCACAGTGGCTGTTCTATAGCAGATACACCTTTAACACTTACAGCCTGCTGCAGAAAGTGGAGAAGGACTTATGGAATAATAGTATGTTCTACTTCTCTATTAGGTGGTCTTCTCACTAGAACTGAAGCATTTTGTGGTTTACTAATTTGTTATTAATAGCTCTGGAGATTCCTTGCACCTAACTAGCTATTTTTTTTTTTAAAAAAAAACACTTGTTAGGGTCTTGTTTTCAACCTCCTATTACCAGTAAGCTTTAAAACTTCAGGAGGTCTTGATGAAGTTTTGTCTTCAAACACTAATTCTGAACTCTCTTGTTGGAGCTTCTCTTCCTCATCCACTGGTAGCAGCCTCTTGTAAGATACCACAGACAGTGTGGGCTTGGTAGTCATTATGTTAAAAAATGACAGCACTTCATATGGATAGCAGCAAAGCTGAGTGGCAGAAATTTCACACCGTAGTCACTGGTCACTCTAAACAAGGTGTGCCAAAGAGGCAGCATATGGTAAGCTGGTAGGGTGTTCATTAAAGTGAAGAAGGACCACATCCTCCTGCATGGCAATGCAGAACTGTTCAGTGTGTGCAAGCTTCTCTTGAGGGTTTCATGTGCTGATGATACAGCAGGCTGTGTGGGTACATTGGGATGCAGCTTTTTAATCAAACTACTGCCTCATATGTAAAGTGATTCCTCAAAATAAATATTTAAATGTGTCACAGGCTGTGGTTTGTTGTATTTCTTAGCACATGTACCAAATCTGAACCACAGACCTTGTAATCTTGAAAACTAGAGCTTCCTCTCAGGCTGTTGTGATACCGAAGGGCCAAAAATCCCATGAGTTGGGTGAGGTAGACATGCAGAGGAATGAATGTGGATGAGAAGAATCTTTGCAGATGATTAAAAAAGTAAAAGAAATCAACTAAGGAGTAAGTTAATTGTTGTAAACTTGTCTGATTTTGCTTCTGCGGATCTTCAATTAGAGTCTTCAGAACAATGTCTGAAGGGAGTAGTGTTACCAGCATACCTGTTAGTAAGGCACACAATTGTTCATGTTCATCTGCTCTTACACAATGCCATCACTGCTAGTCAGTATTTGGAACTGCCATGCTAGAAGCAACCTGTGGTGCAGTAGTCTCCCTACAGCCTCTTTACTATCTCGAGGCTGGTTTTCTGTTGTACGCTCCACCACACTGCTGTCAAAGCAAGCAGAGCGCCTCCTTTTTCTAGGCAAGGCCTTGCAGCAGGGCTGCCTGTGAGCTTCGGCAGCAGCTTCATGGAGGCCGAGAGGGCAGGCTCTTTACCAGGTCCTGAGAAGACCTGTTTCTCTGCTGTCCCTCACTGTAATACTTCAGTAAGAATCAGAGCCAAGAAAATTAATCTTTGCGTGCCTGGGCCCCGGATGATCTCATGCATAGCCTCTGGCTGCATCCTCCTGGGGGCTGCATGAGGCGGGCCTGCTTCCTGCCCTCCCTGCAGGTGCCGCGGTGGAGCAGCGCCCGGGACCCACATCGCCAGGCCTCCATCCCTGGCTCTACGGTCCCAGCACGGGGTAGGTGCTGGTCCCCGCCCCGGGCCTATGAGGCCGCCCCGCTCCGGNCCGGTCGGGGCCGGCGCTGACGCCTCTCTCCGCAGGCATCGGGCGCGCCGTGGCCGTGGCGCTGAGCAAGGCCGGGGCTCAGGTCACGGCGCTGAGCCGCACCGCCGCCGACCTGGAGAGCCTCGCGCGAGAGGTACCGGCACCCCCTCCGGGAGCGCCCTCCCCTGCGTTCCCTGCCGAGCCTCCCGGCTCTCCCATGGCTTTCCCCCGACCCACGGAGACTGCCCTCGCCGCAGTGCCCCGAGATCAAGGTCCTGTGCCTGGACCTGGCCGACTGGGACGCCACGGAGGCGGCGGTGAGTGCGGCGGGGCCCTTCGAGCTGCTGGTGAACAACGCGGGCGTGGCGATGCTGCAGCCCTTCCTGGAAGTGACAAGGGACGCCCTGCAGCGGTGAGTGCCGCGGACCCAGCTTCTGCCAGCGGGGAGGTGCTGCCCACCCATCCTTGGCAAAGCGGGTGTCAGAAATCGCGGGGATGCTCCCCAGAAATTGATACTTTTGCAAAAGGAAGCCGTTTGTGCATAGGCACCAGAAACGCCTAAGGTCCAGTGGTTCGCTACTGCTTAGCCTGAAGTCTGCTGTGTTTTTGTACTTTGCCTGATCACCTTTCACCCTGTAAACATCAAAAGGACACCCAGTGAAGCACCGATACCATTCTACAGTTACCAAGTAGCCAAAGCCTGCAGTTTGATCTTTCCGCTGGTGGTGTGCAGGCACCACACAGCCTCCACTGGAGAAAAGAGTGCCTTGTGCTCCAAGTCCAGCTCACAGCTGTCAGTCTAGCTCCAACTCAGGCTCTGCTACTACTCTGATACAGGCAGCTGTCTGTAAGGCAGTTCTTGTAGAGAGCACAAAGCCAGGTAAAGGATTATAAAGCTGACATGTTGGAAGATGCAATTTCCTCACTGCAATAACATTTCTCAAAAGATCCATAGTTCCAGCTTGGGAGATGAGCTTTAGGACACAGGACATGGTGAGTCTATATCCTTCCGAGAAGATGGGTTTTGCTTTGGCCTTACATTAAGAACAGCTGTTGTGGGTCTATAGTAATGGATTCACTTGTGAGTAGAATGTAAAATACATGGATTATACTTAGACTGTTCTGCAGAACTAGCAGGTGAAAAAATGAGCAAAGAAGATTTCTGTGGCAAATAGAAAAAAAGCTGGTTTTACAGATTTGTTATTTTAAAGCCATGTGAAGGGTTTGATTGACCTAAGAAGAGTCACTGGCTGAGGCCCAGGGCTCCCTGTTTAAACTTTAATAAAGAGGTTTAGATTGTTGTGCTAAAGAACAGAGTCCTGCTGGAAGTGTGACAATGCAGGAGCACAGCCTGCCCCGCACACTAAATAGCTTAGATCTAATGAGAAGTGACTCCTGAAAGCAAGCAGTTGTTCTTGCTAACCAGTCAGCTTGGCCTTTCTGTCTGCCTTCTGGAGTACAGTCAGTGTTTCCAAGATACCAGCAGCACTTGTCCTCTGCTGCCTCCTAAAATGACTCCTCTCTGGCCTGGATTGCGACCACTCTGTAACTTTTACATTTGATTTGTAGGTCTTTTGATGTGAATCTTCACGCTGTGCTTCACGTTTCTCAGGTGAGGAAGAACTCTCACTGCAGTTGTCTCTATGAACAGCAGTCACTGTTACTCTACACAGTGGAGATAAGTGTTCACTGTGGGGTTAAAGGGACTGTAACCCAAAGTTACCCTGACAGTATGCATGTACAGCCCCTTCACTCTTTCTGACTCTTGTTCTTGGAAGTGGGAGGTAATGGGGACTTAATTCCTGCAGATATTTGTGCTCTTTTGGCTACCATAATAGCCCAGCAATATTCTTACTGGATGAAACAGAGCTTCCTCCTGTTCCAATTCTGGCATCCCTTCTTTGTTCTTCTACCCCCTCCCAGATTGTTGCTCGACAGATGATTGCACAGGGGGTGCCAGGTGCTATCGTGAACGTCTCCAGCCAGGCATCCCAGCGCGCCGTGCGTGACCACGCTGTTTACTGTAAGTACCCGTAGCTTTAGCAGTGCCCCTTTTGTTTCTGACTTGATGGAGACCCACAGCCACCAAGCTGCTCACTGCCAGTTCTGGGCAGTGAAAGATTCTATGTGCTCCAGAGCAAGTGCTAAGCACTTAAATGCCTCCCATTCTTCTCTTGAAGGTTCCACAAAAAGTGCTTTGGATATGCTGAGCCAGGTAATGGCAATGGAGTTGGGACCTCACAAGGTAGGATTCTTTCTCAGAGCAAGAAAAATGTGAAAGCTGAACCTCAGCATTTCCACTCAGAGCTCTTTAGTTTGACTGATGCTGTTGGTCTCAGATTAGGGTGAACACTGTGAACCCCACAGTGGTTATGACTGCCATGGGGAGAGCTAACTGGAGTGATCCTAAGAAATCTGCTGCCATGCTTAGTCGGATTCCACTAGGAAAGTTTGCAGGTGAGTGGTGTAGATTTGTTCCCAGGCTGGGCTCTTGTATCCAAGCCTTTCCTCTAATTGACATCACAGACAGAAGTCCCTTCCATCTCATGGGCAAAGGCGTAACTCTGCTGCATAGCTGTGGCTGAATTTCTGAAACACTTGATGAGGACAGGGCAAGAATCAACCTCATCTCCCCTCTTCTACAGCCTTCTCTTCCTAGTACAAGTGAAATTAACTTCCTCTGTTAGTCATAAATATAGCTGGGAGGGAAGCAGAGGTGCTTGCTGTGAACTAAGCATCATTTGATCACAACAAGGGCCTGGATCTCTCATCCACATTGTCCTGTATACTGCACCGTGCAGTTTAGGCATAGAGCTGCATCCCCACCCCAATTGCATGTACAAGTCAAAGGCCAGCTGTTTTGCTAGTACAATTTGAGGGGTGTTCTCTCTGTTTGATTCCAGAGGTGGATGATGTGGTGAACAGCATTCTCTTCCTGCTGAGTGATAAGAGTGCTATGACAACTGGCACCTCGCTGATGGTTGATGGGGGATTCCTTGTCTCCTAAGATGGCACCTGAATTTCACACCTGGCCTTAATTCTCCTACTGTACTGCATAGATAGAACCTGGATAGAAAACAATGACACAGTAAGCCTTGCTGGAGTAGAGGGGCAGCAGGGCTGGATTCTGTATGAGGAGGGAGGTGGAAGATTACCCTTTAGAGGGCTGCTACGTAATAAAGCTCACATACACCGTCATGGAGAATGTTTATTGCACCAAAGAAGGTTTTATCTTGTCACTCTACATGATGATTAGAAATTGGACCTGTCTTTCTTCCAACCCTATTCCCTCCCCCACAACCTTTCAGAAGCTCTCCCTGTTCCATCCAAATCCATAGAGCCCGCCTGCACTTTCAGTGGGAAGGGAAAGAAGTTAGCAGACTCCTCATTGCTTCCTTTGCTGTCTTTAGTAGAAAAAAACAAAACAGAGGCAACAACCACAGCCCTGCTCTGCAGAGACCGGATTTGGGGGGGAGGCTCTGCTAAAGACTGATGGGGGGAGCAGCACCACACTGTCCTAGGGTGTGCACACACAAAAAGGCAAATACATGGATTGCACAGAGCTGTTTCACTCACTGAGTTTGGCTAGTACCCAATAAAGCACCTAATGATTAGTTCTTCAGCTTCATATCTCATTTACCTCAACCCCTTCTGGGGCTGGTTATGATTTAACAGTCTCAGGCACGTATCTGCTAGAGCACCAATTTGTTAACTGTTAGCCACAGTAGGCTGGGCAAGGGGACCCCACCACTCTCCTAGATGCTCTTGTCATTCAGCACCATTCACACCAGCTCCCTCCCCACTCCCACAAGGATCTTCATCACCTGTTTCACTTGCAGGGTGAAACCAGTTGTTTCCAGGACAGGATGGATGTCTCAGCCCTTTCAGCTTGGGGTTCAGGAGCGCCAAAACAGCCTGTTACCCCAAGGAGCTACCTTGCCTTCCCCATTGTACCTCCCCTGGGGGCTTGTAAAGCCCCCAGCTAGTCTCCTGCCCCCACTGCCCCTTCACATCAACACTGACGTTAAATCAAAGAGACATTTAAAAAACACTTGACTTCATACATGATGAAGGGCCCTACACATCCCAGCCCCCTCCAGAAACACCCAGCTAATATGCAATCTGTCAGAGGACGACAACATGCTGAGCCAGCACTGAGGCCGCAGCCCTCAAAACACGGTACACTTCTTGCCGGGCTTCTTCACGGGTGGCGGGCAGAGCACGGCCCGGATGGCTTCGTCAAACACCGTCTTCAAGCCCCGCTGCGTCAGGGCAGAGCACTCAAGGTACTTTACCGACCCTAGGGGAAAGAGAGCTCCAGCTCAACCACTCCAGTCCTACCAGGACACGCTGTCCCTCACCCACTCCAGAATAAAAAGCTCAACGCCACGGAGATCTGCCAGCACACGAGACTCACCAATCTCCCGAGCCATGGCCAAGCCTTGGGGGTAGGTGATGGGGGCCAGCTTCTTGTCACGTAACCTTTCAATAGTGTCCTTATCATCCCTCAAGTCCAGCTTGGTGCCCACCAGGATGATAGGCGTATTTGGGCAATGGTGTCGGACCTCTGGGTACCACTGAAAACAAAGCAGCATGTAGATGGGAAAACAAGAATGTATTTACTATTAGAAATTAGGTTTTTTACTACTCTCTGACAAGCTGACAATACCTGAACAGGATACTTGTGCCTACAGTTCGGAATATGCTCTGCAGAAAGAGATTGGTGTAGGTGTATTAATGAAGGCTCTGAGACACAAATCATGACAGACAGTACCAGCCAACTCTGCACACAGTGCTTCACTTCACTGCATTTTGGCTTCCAGGACATCCCTTATCTTCTTTACGATGCAGAATCACAAGGCAAAACGTACCCAAATAAGTCATGAATAAAAAGCAGGCTCCTCTTACAACCTGCAGACTATGACCTTCCTTATCAAAACATGACTGCTACAAATTTTGGGCTTGTAGGTGTGGTGCTGGGTGGGACAGGACACTTGAATTCACTCGTTCTTCCCTTCCACTGTTATACCCAGAAGGAGAATACTTTACCTTGGCTCTGACATTCTCAAAGGAGGCTGGACTCACAAGGGAGAAGCAGATCAAGAAAACATCCTGTGCGGAAACAAGAAGGTTATCAGAGAAGAAAGAAACAGCCAGAGATAATGGAGAGAAGGTGGATAAGGGGCCTTATAGAGGCAACCTCTTCCGACAGGCAAAGACTGGTTTTAAAAAAAATCCTCTCCATTGAGTGTGCTACACTAATTCAGAGTGGGCAGGAATAGATTTTTGAGTGCATGACTTCATCTTCCTTTACAATACTGGGCTCTGTATGTTAAAAGCCTATGACCATAAATGTGCTAAGTGCACATAGCTATGGGTGAAAGCCCACAGTGCTATGAGCTTCACCCTTGGTTGGGGGCTGTGTAGGAGTTGCTGCAGCCAGGAAAAGGCTAACAGTGCAGCCCAACAGTGAGCTGTGCCACCAAGAGAGAATGGGAATATGGAACGCGACTTGGCTGCAGAGCAGGCCCACAGTTCCCTTCACTTGAGCTTCGCTGTGGCACGTGTAACTGTTCAACACTACTACAAAGCAGGGACCAGCACAGGACAATCTCAGGAGAAGTTCAGCTGTGGTACTTGTTAAACAATGAAGATTGTGGTAAAAGCTGCAGAAACATAGACTTTCTTTACAAGAAAGAGGCCTGTCAGTCCTTGGGAGTCTCCCTGTCCCCAAGAGGGATCAGTTACAAGCCAGTCCAAGTCCAGCACTCACCGTCTGTGGATAGGAAAGAGGCCGCAGGCGGTCGTAATCCTCTTGCCCTGCTGTATCCCAGAGGCCTAGGTTCACTGGCTTTCCATCTACCATGACATTGGCAGAATAGTTATCAAACCTGCCAAGGAAGAGCCTCCATCAGTGACAATCTCCCGACCCACACATCTCTTCATATGAAATCCAAGGAGGGCAGCACATCAGGAGAGGAGACTGCAGTACAGTCTGTGCTCCTCACATGGACAGCTACACCACCAGCATCACCCCATGTGTGAAGTTCGTAGTCTGATCTGGGACAGCCTTCTCCTTATCCACAAAACCAACTTGTGCAGACACATGTATGCATAGAAAGCAAAAAGCTCTAGGCCATTACTCACACAGTGGGGATGTATTCTCCAGGAAAGGCATTTGTGGTGTAACTGATCAGCAAGCAGGTCTTCCCT
Organism: Semnornis frantzii; assembly: GCA_013399775.1. Lineage (NCBI taxonomy): Eukaryota > Metazoa > Chordata > Aves > Piciformes > Ramphastidae > Semnornis > Semnornis frantzii. Next base: position 55,542 of record VWYK01083990.1, on the reverse strand, counting down.
ACAGCTCTGCGGAGGGAAAGAGTGACAAGCATAAAGAAATGTACAACAGGAAGAACTGTAAAAAGCTAGGTTAACAGTTATCATGTGAGAAAATTAACCTGTAGCAGACTGGAATTCTCTAGCTGCCAAAGACCAGGCCTGAAATCCCAATGTTTGTCCTTCCCCTGACTCTGCTCTCCCCCATTCCTTTTCCCCATTGATTCAGCCTCAGCAAATCAGCAGGCAAAATATAGCTGTTCCAGGAACAAAAAAAAAAAAGAATAAACCCAATTCTATCCTGGACTCAACATATCCATAATAATCTAGCAAAACGGGCAAACAGTGAGGTAAAAATTGTGCAACAACACAGAATTATCCAAGCTCTTCAGATAAAGGAATCCAATGCTACTGAATACAAAGGAGAAAAAATAAGTATGCGTAAATTAAAATGAACTTTCAAACTGACCACTGTCAATTGGAAAGAAATTTTGATATTAGTGTAGATGACTGAAAGTATCAGCTCAGGGCTTTGCTGAAGGCAGGGGGGATTGGTCAACTCAGTGGCTGGAAGCTGAGCCTGGCTGGAAGCACCATAAGGATGTGAACTTCAATTAGCCCTGCAGCAGAAGGTGAAAGCTTATATGTAAGAACAGGAGTACTAGGGCTATAAAGAACCTGCTCATCACTGTGTCAGTTGTGAACTGCAAGGGACCTCCCAGAGGAACAGATTATGAGTGTCAGTGACAGGGAAAGCTCTCTGTTAAGTGGCTGAGTGAAGGTGAATAGTGATGGGTGCCCTCCACCCAGTTCTGTAACTGCAGTGACATAAGACTTTAGGATTAAGCAAAAGAGCCCAGAGGACCCCACAGTCCTGTATGAGGTGACACAAAGCACAGTGAGAACCACTACAGCAACCTGCCCCCCTTTTTCCCTCCCCTCTCTTGGGACAACAGGAAGGTTGTTTAAGGAACCACTACACTGACTGGCTCAACTCTCCTTCTGAACCATGCACGATCTCACTCCTTCCCAAGAGGGAAGTCATGTAATTCACAAAACCCACACTTATTTTTGACTAAGGTGCTTGATTATCTGAGTTCATTTAGTTTCTGCACTGTCACTTTGGTTTTAAAGCAAACTTGCAGCTGAAGTTCATTTCCAACATGCCTGCTCCCAGTTGTTGCTCTCCCCTCCACAGTAAGACTGTGCTGTTTTGGTGGGTGGTCCTTTCTCCTCCTTCTTTCCTTAGCCCCCACAGACTAGAACCTGGAAGGCCACACTCAGAATGTCTATTTGAGGGGGTGGCATGCAGGGGAAAGACCAGTCCCTGCCTAAGACCAGTTCACATACAGTTCTCTATTTCAGCTCTGTGCTCACTGTGGTGATCATGAAAGCAAACAGGAATTATGAAGAAAAATATGCAGGACAAGCTAGGAAAAGTTATGAACCATCATAAATCTACTGCATGCCTGCATCTTGCATACAGATGTGTTCTCAGAAGAAAGCATATAGGAAAAGCCTAAAGAAGAGAGCAAGAAGGATGACAAGAGACCCATGGTGAAACCAGAAACAGTGATGTATTTCGTCTTGGAACACAAACAATGAGAGATACGAGAGAAGCCTGGAAACACCAAGGGTTTCAGGGAGAACTGGATGACGAACTCTAAACAACGAAACAGGGGCACCTAACAAAATAATGACCCGAACCCAAGAGAAGCAGCTATGCGTTTCTAGGCAGAACATCATCGGATGTGGAACCGCATGGTGTTAAGAGACAAGAACCAAGTTTAAGGACTACCGAGGGGAGCGGGACACGCTGGGTAGGACCGCCCCAGCCGCCGTTACACCGAGTCCCCGATTTCCCGCCAGGAGACGGCGGTGGCGGCCGCTCGGCCTCAGCTCGCCGCCCCGAGCCCATGCCGGTGGGTGGGCGCAGAGCAGGGCAGGGCCCGCGGCCCGGGCTCCGGGCTCTTCATCTGCTGGCCAGAGCCTGCAGCGTCTCTCTCCAGCGGCGAGAGGGCCCCACCAGTAAGGAATCACCGCCGGACAGGCCACTGTGGCCCGGCGGGTCCAGCTCCGCTTAGGGTCCGCTCCGACATCACGACGCTCCAGGCCGAACCGAGCCGCGCCTCACACTGCCGGAGCCGGCTCTCCCGGGCCGCGGGGCGGGGCCGCGCCGCGCCGGGTCCTCCCTCCCTTCCATCCCTCGGCGCCGCCGGGTCGGACCGGCTTTGTGCCGGGCTGCGGAGAGCCCGGG
>VWYK01083990.1:37259-53221 GCA_013399775.1 Semnornis frantzii | reverse complement strand
GCGGGGCGTTTCCGCAACGGCCCCGCCCCCGCTCGACTCCCGCAGCCCGCAGCCGCCGCCGCTCTCCCGGGCTTGCCGCAGGCCCGGCCGGAGCCCTCTGCAAAAGGTGTTGGAAGAGAAAGGCGGAGCCGTCCCGCGCCGCACCGCTGCAGGGTCCCGCCCCGGTCTGTCTTCCCTTTCTCCCTTTCAGCCAGCTCCCGCTGCCCCCGCGCTGCTCAAGCAGACCGCCCCCGCACGGCACGTTATTTGCGCACTGTGCCCTGAAACGACACGACGGGTGTTCCTCGGAGACTTGCAGACGCCGCTTCTCACACCCCTGGCCACCTGCTTACAGATCAAGCTTTAAAACGCGGGTGGATCGTAGCTGCAGATTTCACCATCAGTTGCATGGAGCTGCTGAGGAACAAAGATGCAGCAGCAAAAATCCTGCATTAAGACAGCCTTTGGAGTCCTCCATCTCTCCAAGAACACCACCACAAACTGAGATAACCCAGGCAGTGACAGTCTCAAAACAATAAGCTTTGCTTTTCCCTTAGCTGCTGGTCTAAAGAGATGCCCAGCACCATCAGATGCCCTAGCTACCAACACAGAGTATCTCCTCTTCCTTGTGCCTAGGGCATAAGTTCCTGGCTTCTTTGCTTTCACCTTAGTTCAGAGCCAAAAGCTGTAGACATACATAAGCTTATCCACCTGTAACAATTTCTTAGGTTCAGGACAGACCAGCAGGACCTTCATGAAACTATCAGCAGCAGGCCCCTCCCAAACATCCAGCTTGTTACCGTCCAGTGTTACAGCAAAATTCAAAAGGTCTTTATTAAAAAAGAAGTGCAAAACTCAATATGAAAAATCATGAGCAGAGAACAATTGATTCACACATTTCTTTTCCCTGTTGCCTCTTAAAATATGAACTGCAAGTCCATTTCTCCCACCAGACTCACTGGAGCCTTTCTTACTGCTGTCCTGATAGAGCTCTCCACTTTCTCCAATCCAGGTCCTCATGTCCCTTCCCTTTCTCCATGCCATACGAAAACTTGTGTCTCCAGGCAAAGGAAGCACCCTTTTCCCTTTGTGCTCTGAGAAGCAGCACGGCAGGGGCAAGTCAGAAGCATCACTCCTCAGCAGGGTAAGGCTCAGAAAACAGGCCTCAGTTCCAGGATCCCGAGAAGCCAGCAGGACACACTTGCCATTTGCAGAATGAAATCCTGCTGCAATTTGGCCACAAGAAATCCAGCTAAGAGCTGCAGTTCACAGTGAGAAAGCACAGATGCAGATCCTCACTGTCTCACCCCATCCAAGCCACACCAGTTGGTGTTGTAGAGGCCCAAAGCATGGCCAAAACCCATCTGTTCTCAGAGAATATGGGTGGTCACTGCACAGCAGTGGCCTCTGCATAGCCATTTCTATACATAATGAAGGCATATCTACTGCCATCACTACAGCCATGGCCATGGCGGGGCAGGGGAAAAGAGTCAATATGAGCCTGCAACCAGTCATTCCATCTATAAGCAGTGGATGTAAAAGCACAGAGGGGTCAGAACCGGTGTTTCCAACAGCTTCAGGACCCACAGAGCAAGGTAAATGGCTCCCACTTAGAGGGAACTGTAACACTGCTGCCCATCGTTTCACTGTGAAAAGCCCCAGCACCCCAACAAATGGCTGAGCAGGACAACTGCCCAGGGAGCATACAGCCCTCTGTAACAGCAGGGTGTGGTGACAGACTGGTGCTGTACAAAAGAACACAAAAACACTAGTTCAAATGTGTAGCAGCACAGGGGAAGGGCTCCACATCACGAATTCAGACCCATGAGCATCTCTCCCAGCCGTGGATGGTTACTTCCTTCTCTCTTATTATGTGCTCAAGAGCCAGATTTCTGAAGAGCAAAGGCAGCATTCTGTGTTTGCAAGCCTTTCTATCACCCCACTCTGACAATACTATGCCATTTAGAAAGAAGGGGCTGTACCTGAGTTGCTCACCCTTTTCCTGACAGCAGGTATCTGGATTCTTTAAGCCACACTCTCATTTCCTAGAACTGTGAGTTCCCAAGGGGGAGCCCTGCACATATGTCATGATGGCATTCTGCAAGAAACTTGCTCGCTGGGCCTCTTCTTCCCTCATCCTGGAGATGTCAGACTCTCGCATTCGCAGCTTCTCCAGCAGCAGAGAGATTTCACCTTCCTTGTCCAGCAGTGCCTCACGGTGATTACTTGATAGTGCTGTGAAAGAAGAGCAGCATTAGTACAGAAAATTAGACTGTCTCTAGAATAGAGAGGAACAACATGCTATAGGCACAGCCAAAGGCAGTGGAAGCAGGATGATCAACAGGTACACGAAAGAAGCTGCATGAAACAACAGAAGTTTTGCACAGACAAGAAGTTACACTTCACTGTGCAGAAAATCCAAACATTCTGCTGAGTCTTGGTCTCTACAAAATAAGGGCAAGACTCCCTACAAACACTTCAGGAGGAGTAACTCAGTGCTACCACTTGAGAACCAAGAAAGGATCCCTCACCTTTCAGCTGCCTCTCCAGGGCTGCAATCTTCTCTCTCAGCCCATCCTGCGCCGTGCGTTCAGCCTGAAGGTGTCCAATCTGCTCCTGTAATTCCACTTTCACTTTATTCACCTCTGTCACTTTCTCCTCCTCCTTACTGTTCAGGTCCTAACACACAAATCCATGAATAACCAAAAAGAACTTTAGCGATTTGTTCTGCCCCTGTGGTGATCACCTCTCTACTTCAGTTCAAATTACCTGCTGAAGTTCCTCTAACCGCCTTCTGAGTCCATCAGCTTGCAAGCTCAGCTGATTGGCTTTGGCTTGGGCATCAGCAACCATTTGTTTTTGCTTAAGGCAACAGTTCTGAGCTTCATCCCGTGCCTCAGTCATCATCCGCAGCTTCTCTTCTAGGTGTTCGAATCGTTGCTGCTGTAAGACACAAAGGAAAATGAAAAATACCTCAGTCCTGTTCCATCCCTGCAAAGGGATTCTCCCCTTTTGGTTCCCGACACAGGGAATGCTTGGTTGAGCCAACCAGCACCAAAGAACAAACGCAGGACTCAGCCAGAGCAGACACGCTCCCTGCATTCAGAAGTGAATCTAAGCTTTCTACTGCCAGGGAAAACATTCTGGTGGAGATGCTGCAACACTCAGCTCCCTCATTAAGAAACAGAACCATGTCCTTGCGCTGGGTGTTGAGGTGGTAGAAGCATCAATGCCACTGCCAGTGTATAAAGCTAATGCTCTGTCCTCACTTCCTCCATATCCCAAGTGGCTCTGAAACACCACTGCGTGCAGCTCACAACTGTTGCGTCCTACCGCAGGCACAAGTGGCAGCTTCTCTATGTTGGTAACTCAGTAAAGCATTTTCTTTTGTGATATTACAGATAAGTAAACTTCCTAACAGTGTGTTTTCCTCATGCCTGGGTCTGTTTCACAGGGTGTCGACTTCACCACCACTTTCACAAAGTTCAATCCTACAGTGACCTTTCTTATGCAGCAGCAGTAGCGACCTGTAGAACCTCCTCTGAGTCTAGAGAAAGAGGATCAGCCTGTAGGAGATGCTGTTAAACAGACAGGCTGTTTGCTATCCACATCAATTCTGTAACTAGTGGAAAGCACAGAGCAGATAAGGAGAGTGGTTACACTCTGGAGACAATTCCAAGCAGACATTTCAGGCCTCCCTCCTCAGAAACCACACTATCTGCAGGACAGTGAAACCCAGAGTGGAGAGTTACTCAGCAGTTCCCTGAAACAGAAACATAGCCTGGGTAGCCAAATCCACTCCTGTCCACAGAAGCAGGGCCCGCAGACAGGTCCTTACCTCCTCCAGCCGTGTCTGATTCCGGACCTTTATCAACTCCTCCTCGGCCTGGCCTCGCTCAGTGAGTGCAGCTGCTTTGACCTGGCTCAGCTCCTGCCACAGAAACATCAAAGATTGTTCCAGAGAGGGAAGATGCACCACACAACACTGACCAGAAAACACTAGCACCTTCCAGTCACAGGCTGTGATGCAGCTGTGTCTCTCACTCGTGGGCAGAGAACACAAACCCAGATTACACCCCTTTTCTCACCCCAAGATTAGCACCTAAATTCGATGAGAAATTCAGTCATGAGAGAGCAAGTAATGGGTGAAGCTTTCTGAAGATGGTAATGAGAGAGAGTAAAGATGGATCTACCTGGAGGAAAAAGTAACACTACTTGGGAACACATGGGAAACCTGGGAACTCAAATCCTGGTTAGAATCTAACCATGTTCAACAGAATCTTTATTTTTGTTTAACTAGAATCTACAAGTTTCTTCATGGAAGCTTCTCCTTCCTTAGTCCAAAGCAGTGAAAATAATTTTAGCTGGCACACTGCTGTTTTCTGCACGTCCCTACAGTACACGATGATTTTTCACATAAGTCATCAACATAAGATTCCACAAAACTCTCCTAGGACCCTTCTCCTGCCACCACTACCTGAGCATTCCATCATAAGTGAGGCATTCACTCTCACCTCCTCCAGAGCTATCCTGATGGCCTCCAGCCTCTGGATCCTGTCCTGCATGGAACGTTCACTGGTCTCAATGTGCTGTGTCATGTGATCCACCTGCAAAGCAGTAGAAATCATTTAAGCAAGTGACAGAAAACCACTTCTCTCTCCAGACAAAGCAGCACGGCCATTCACCATAAGACTGTGCATCCTCTCACTGACCCATCTACCACCAAAAGAGAACCTCTTGCCTCCCTAGAAGCTCCACTAAGAATCTGTATTATAAACAGAATCTGCCCTCTAGGAACTGCAAGCTTTAGGCAGAGATCCCTTCCATGCCAAGATGAAAGATACAGAGTTCAAGCTCTCATCTTCAAGAGACATGAAACACCAGAGATCCATTTTCTAGTTGTAATGGGGCTAAAATCTTCCTGGCCTATGTCTTTTCTTACAAGATTTCAACATCCTCTGAAAAATCTATTGGCATGATTTTTGAGAGATTTCAGACCTCAGTAAACACTCCAAAGAGAGTTGATCACAGCCTCTTGTCCTGTCCACACTCAGACAGAATCCCCCTGAAACACAACAGAGAAGGAGCTAGCAAGCTGAGCCCTATTAAATGATTGGTTCTATATAGTATATGTCTCAATTTCCTCCATTAGTGTCTCTATACTTCAGTGGGCACCACAAGACTGCTTATTCATAAACACCTTTAGGCACAGCAAGACCGATACAAGAGCCAGCCTCCAAGTCTGTAGAATCACACACACTCTGGCCCATACTCCTGCAAGCTACAATATCTTACTAGCTGGCAGAATGTCTTGTGATCCCTTCAGCTGGGCTTTGCTCATAGAAACAGCCTCTTATTCCCACATAAGTCTCAGTCCATTCATTCTTAAATTTAAGACGAGCTGACAGCAAACATGGACTTCCAGTGGCACTTGTGTGTGTCAGGACCAAAGAGATGCTGCAGAAATCCCACTCTTACCTCTTTCACTCGAAGGGATTCTATGTCTTCCAGGCTTTGTTTAAATCTTTTCTTCTCCATTTCCAGGCGTTCTGTAGATTAAAAGCAGGCAAGTCACAACGATGGTATTCCTGCTGCCCAAGCTACAGCTATACTCTGTCATAAACTCTTCCACCCTTTCTCCTTGGCTGCCTTGCATCATTGACTCAGGGACAGTAATCCCAACCCACAGGTGTCTTATGACCTGTTTCTGCTCCTCCACTCACCCTCAGCCTGCACAGCTCGCAACTTCAGCTCTGCTGTTGTGTTGGCCAAGTCTTGTTTCACCTGGAATAGCTGATCCTGTTGAACTTTACATTTCTTTTCCAACTCATCCACCTACAAGGAAATTACCACAAAAAATTATTTTCTTTTCCTATTAGCAAAGAAAGTTGGTCATTTAGAACTACCAGCAGAAATGCAAACAAGGATCAAAGCAGAGGACACGTAGAAAGAGCAGAAGTGAACAATATTCAAATCCCACTCCTTAGCCTTAGACTTGCTTTTCTACCTGGCTTCTTAGAAGCAGATTTTTCTCACTGGCAGCAGACAAGTCCCGCAAAAGCTTGTCTTCCCGAGCAGCACCTTCCTGCAAACAGAGTGACAATTAACTTGTGCTCACCTTAGCTCTTGCTCTGCCAACCTACACCAACCAACACTCCAATCAACCAGATCTAACCTACTCCACAAACACCACGGCTCCTCTCCACACCTGCCACTCACCTACCTAATTTACATAAGAATTTTTGTCATAGTAGCTATAGTTAACCCACTAAACCCCATGCTTTCCTGTACCATCCTGCAAGCCCTCAAACCTACACAAACCAGGGGTGACCTGAAATCCTGCTCTCAAACCTAAGCAGGATTTATCCAGCTCACCTGCTTTTGCTGCTGGAGCTCCTTCAAGTGGCGCTCAGCCATGCTGGCTTGTTCCCGTTTTACAACATGCAGCTGCTCTTTCAAATTGTTTGCCTTCTGCTCAGACAGAGTTAGGGCAGCTTCAGTCATCTGCAGCCTATTAAGAGGAACACTTTTCAGAGTCCCTCAGAGAGACAATTTCAGACACTTCCAGCAAGCTCTCTAAGCCACATGGTACAAGATGTTAACACATATTTCACAGTGAAGGAAATCTGACTAGCTACATGAGGCCCTTTTTGCCCCTGGGACAAGGACACCATATCTCTGCACCCAACAGCCTCTGCAGTGAGTGACCTGGGACTTCTCAGAGCCCAGTGTTCTGGCATCCCACCATATTTTCCCTCTGTTCTCTTCCACAAGCTGTTTTCCTTGCCTGGACTCCCTTCTCACAGGAAAACAAATGTGGCTATGTAATACCACTGCAAGGTCATTTAAAATTAGGGATAGCATTTTAAATACAGATAGACTAAGCTATTTGCTTACTCTGTACATGAGGGATATGTCCACACTGAGGTAGGGCATAATGAGGTAGGGTATACCTTTGCGTGATAGAACTGAATGAGACAGGGTCATCAGTACTTCAAGCCCAGCCACTGCCATGTGCATATGGCTCTGCACAACCCAACCTTGCTTTTGGGCAGCTCCATGTCATTGCTCCTAGGCATACAATCTTGCTGGTCAGGTTCTTCCATGTCTGCGGTGGTGCTCAGAGGATACTGCCCACTGCTGTGGGAAGCAGGTATAGACTCTCACCAGGCTTTGAACTGTGTGAGGAACATGTCCCCATCCCATCTTCACAATCCTTGTTTTTCCCCCTCTGTAATTCACTTGCTCTTACACCAATGCACTGTAATTTTACTTGAAAGCAGGCTAAATACCTGGCATGGCAAACCCAAAGGCCTGACCTGACCATAATTTCTGGATATTACTGCAGAACTAAGCGAAACAGTAAACCAGCCACCCTACAAGATTATCTCCCTTCTTAACAGCTCTGCTCAGCACTGCCTATACAGCACAGAGCAGTGGGAAGGGTAAGGTTTTCCTCCTCCATACTTGGCCTTCAGTGAATTCATAATGGAGTGCTGTTCATCCAACGCTTCCTGAAGCTGGCTGAGTCGTGCTGCAGATACCCTGCATTTGTTAGGGGAGAAAACAAAGATGGGTAGTTTCTGCCAGGAAATGGAGAGGGCTCAATTCTGCTATCAAAGAGTAGAAAGCATTCAGAAACTCAACTCACCTGCCACTCCTGGCTATTTCTTCTTTCTGCCTGTCTATAGTATCCATCAAATCCAAGAACTGTGAACAAGGCAAACATCAGTAAGGAAATGAGCTGCATCAGCCTGAGGCATTTACATTTTTCATATGTCTCTTCCTAGTGAAAGCTGAAGACAGATCAAGCCACTCTGTTGAAAACGAGCAAACTGGAGGTTTGATGTGTTCACAAGCACATCTGAGGTCATCAACTCTAGGGACTCTGCACCATTCGGTGTCAGAAGGACAAGACTCACGTTCCTAGGTTTTCATCATTTGGGAAACACAAACCCAGTGGCAAAAGAACAGAAAGCACAAATATGGGTGAAGAAACCACTAAAACTCCCCCAGAATACACAGTGAACATGTTCAGCAGGGCATATATCCATACCCATACCACTATGGATTTGAACCCAGGGCAGCCGAGCTCAGAGGAAGGACTCAGTTTAGTACCCACACTCTGTGCTGTGTGCCTGCCCATAGGGATACACATGCAACTTTAGGTGCACAATAGTCTTGACACTGAGTCTTTCTTGAGGATTCCAGCTGCCCCATTTGAACTGCCAACATGTAAGACAGCTGACCTGCTTGGTCTTCTCATCCTTCAGACTCAAAACTTCCTTGGTGAGGATGTGAGTTCGGTTCTGGGTCTCACTCAGGATAGTCTGGCGGTCTCGGTTGTGATCCATGGCTTGTTCTGATGCAGAGAGCAGGAGAGCATGTTTCTACAGCATCACTACAGGGCACATTGCTTGAAGAGTCAGCACTAAGGAGGACACCTAGGGATGGGAAGCACCAGGCCAGCAGCCCTTCTCAGGCTGACCCACACACAAAGTCCACTCTCATCTTACATGGTGGAGCGGAGTTGAAGATGACAGCATACAGTCATAGGATCATGGAGTTGTCAGGGTTGGAAGGGACTCCAAGGACCATCTAGTTCTAATCCCTCTGCCAGGAGCAAGGACACCTCACACTAGATCAGGTTGCCCTGAGCCACATCCAGCATGGCTTTAAAGACCTCCAGAGATGGGACTTCCACCACCTCCCCCGGCTATCTGTTCCAGTGTCTCACTACCCTGATGAAGAACTTCTTCCTAACATCCCCCAATCTGAATCTATCCACTTTTAGTTTTGTTCCATCCCCGCCAGTCCTGTCACTTCCCAACACCCTAAGAAGTCCCTTGCCACCTTTCCTGTATGTCCCCCTCAGATACTGGAAGGTCACAATAAAGTCTCCTCAGAAGCTTCTCTTCTCCAGACTGAATGGCCCCAGTATGAAGCAATCAACACCCCAGCCACAGAGAGCAATTCAATGCCACTGTAGATAGGACAATGGCAAAGATGTTCCATTAGCCATATCCAAGCTTGGCTACTCAAAGGGAAACTAGAGCCTCAAATTATCTCACAGTTACACAGCACAGTATCCTAATTATCCTTTTCCTCTTGCTGGTAAAAGTGACCCTTCCAATCTGACCAGCCCTCAAAAAGGACAACAGGAAGCAATGCAGGGCACGGTGTAAATGCTGCTGAGAAAGGGAGGAGGAGGGAGATAGTTCTTTCCTGCATCAGCAAGGGCCCTATATCCCCCCAGTGCTGAGGGGACAGGAGTTACTGATTCTTGTGCAACAAGTAACACTTACCGACAGCTTTCAGGATGTCACTAGGAACACTGTTTCCAGCCAGCTCCAGCTTCTTCAGGGTCTTGTTGCTGTGTAGGCAGTTTAGCAAAGCTCGGCCACCCAGAAGCCCAATATTATTCCAACGCAAATCTGTACAGAAAGCAAAGTGCCACCCAGTATTCACATATCTGCAAAACAGAGGGCTCAAGAGAAACTGTGCTCCTTATGTATCTGCAAGCATGGTTAACAAATCCCTGATGGCCTCAGCACAAACACAGGTAATACCTTCCAAGATAAATGAGAGGGAGAGAAAACAACAGACAAAGCAGGAAAAGCAAGGGTGAATCTTAAGTACAGCAAAGTGCAGGGAACCACTGCAGTTCAAAAGATACACGAGTTTGTCCCTCACATTTTCATCTTCTGAGCCTTCCTTTCACAACCACAATCCGTGGACGAGAAAGAATTGGCACAAAGAACCACATTTTTCTGAAGGCAGTTCTGGCAAACTTCCTTACTAAGGGCAAAGCAAGTGCAAAGCCAGTCTCAGAGTCTGGTATGAGGCATGCCAACAGCACTCACAAATGGGAATGAACCCGTTCCCTCCTCCCCTAAGAACTCTCCTGCTCCAAGCATACAATCTTCATCTGCAAATTTGGTTCCAGAGACACCAATTACGTCTCCCACTCTCCAAAGGCCAAGGGGTTGTGACCTCTACTCCCCTCACAAAGTCTGCAAAGCACTCCAGACTGATAGGAATTTGGAATGACACCAAGGAGTTCTCAGAGATCAGGGCAGGCTGCAAGGAACTTGAAGATATACATTCAAGTGCATACATATACCTAGGTGGACAAAGAACTCTTACCCAGCTCCTGAAGGCTGGCATTTTGTTTCAGTGCCATGGCCAGCTCCCCAGCCCCTTGATGGTTGATCTGGTTATTGCGTAGATCTAGTCGCTGGAGAATGTTGTTTGCTCCCAGGCCTTGGCAGAAAAAGGAGAAACTCTCCTCCCACACACCAAGGTTGTTCCATTCCAAGATTAGGCTAAGGAAAAATCAGACAAGATTTGAGATCATAACGTAAATGCACAACTACAAGCACTTAAATCATGCCTGGATCATGGTACCCATTCAAACGCTCAGATCTGCCAATGGACTCAGAGACCAGGGTGCTGTTTAGGGCCCTGTCTCCTCCAGTTCACACTACTTCATCTGTCCCATCCCTCACAAGAAATTGCATCACTTGGCATTCCGCCTGCCCCAAAGAGCTACACCCTCAACCCTCTTCTAACATTGCAGGAACAACAGAAATACACAACTTTTTACCTCCTGATGGACCTGTTCTGCTGAAGAAGTTTGCCCAAAGCCTCAGCTCCCACAGTTCGCAGGTTATTTCCCTGAAACAAAAGTTCCAGGTGATGAGTAGGCTATGCCCTGTCCCAATCCAGCTATCCCATCAGCACCATCAGGAGCACCCCAGCTGTAATATCAACATCAGCCTGACAATGATAGTTTAAATAACATTTGTTTCACACTATTAGTCAGCTTTCCAGAAAAGTAAAGACCCTGGGAGGAAAGGGTCTTGTGAGGCATCATAACTGAGAGCTCATAAAAATCACAGGATGGCACAGAATCAGCAAGATCCATGATGGGACAGAAAATGCTGATTATAGGTAAGCAGAACCATTTCAACACACTCCACTGAAAAGGACTCAGTTAGCACCAGCACAGATGAGAAAGTGTGGTGCAACTTAGGACTATAGATTCAAGGGAACAGCTATGTGTGTGCGAGAGGGACAGACAGAAAGTCACTCTCACAGTAGAGTGATCATCATGTATGGAAGTGAACGCTCAGTTTTTCAAGCCTCTGAAAGTCAAACTAGTAACTCACTGGTTAATACAAACACCCAAAGAAAAGCCTACACATGCTTCATCTGACCAAGCAGCAACTGAGACACACAGCAGTAAATTTCTATTAGAGTAATAGAATGAGAATGGACAAAGGTCCGTTACTGCAAAGTAACTTTGGATGTCACATGGTGTTAAGTAGGCAAAGACTGAGTCACTTGAGGATACGAACTTCACAGCAGTGCACATCCTGTAGAGCAATCCTGCAATGGGACTGTTTATTTCTACGTCTGATTGAGGTTGTGCTCCTATTTTTCCTCCTCACCTCTTTGCTTCAGTTTTATTCATCCAGACTCACCTTCAGATCCAAAGACTTGACTGTGCTGTTGGAGCAAAGACCATGCAACAGAAGTTTTACACCTAAGTAGAGGGGGGGGAAAAAACAAAACAAAACGAGACCACAGTGTTTGTTTCCTAGATGCAATCCTCTGCCTGAGCTGGGAGGAGAAAGAGTCCTTGCCAACAGCCAGTCCAGAAGAGCGGCTACGGTGAAACATGTGACCTAGTAAACGGCCGCTGCTACTGGAAAGCTCCATCTGCACTTTCAGGACAGGAGATTTTTTTAGATATTCTCAGAAAAAGAGGTGCCTGGGCAGAGACCTACGTGTCACCCCGTGTGCCTTCCAAATGCAGCTAAGGAAACAGCCCATGTCCACGCAGGCCACACAGACCAATCGTTAGCTGGCTTACTTAACCCATGCCCGCGCAGAAGAAACCGAGCAGAGACTCGCACTACCTCCTAAGAGAGATGTAACGATTTAGTGACTAGATCTAGCAGACCATCATCCGAGTCCTCCCATGTCAGCAGCCACCACCATCTATTCAGCGCCAACAGTAACACGTTCTCTCGAAACCAGCCAAGGGGTTTCTGAGCGGATTCACACCGCGCTGCCTTCTCCCCGCTCGGCCACTGACCTGGCAGCTTCCCCGGCCTGAAACAGCAGTGACTGCCTCCCCAGCCCTCCTGCTGTGGGCTCCGGACCCAGTGCAACACCTCCGCCCCGGCCACGGCCCGGCGAACCGTTCCGCCGCCGCCCGCCAACGGTCGCGGTCCCCACTCCCACCTTCCTCGCTCAAGCCGCAGTCACCAAGCACCAGCTCGGTGAAGGGCGCGGCGCCGGGCAGCAGCCGCCCGAGGGCTCCGCACGTCTCCAGCGAGAGGCTCTGAGCCGCCAGGTCCAGGCGGCCGCGGCCCGGTGCCCCTCCGCCCTCCCGCAGCCTCCGCAGCACAGCCTCTTGCGGCGCCGCGCACAGCCGCGCGTAGGCCCGCCGGAACTCCTCCATGGCTGCCGCCGCGGTACCGGTACCGGCCGCACGCGGCGCTGACGCCAACGGAACGGCGGAGACGACCACGCCCCCGCGGGGCTCGCGCTTCCGGGAGGCGGGGGGCGGCGGCGCCATGGAGGAGCGGGAAGACGGTTTCAAAAAGGTGCGGCGGGGCCGGCGGGGGGGGGGGGGGGGCNGGAGACCGTGGACCGGCTGCTCCGCCTTCACTTCCGCGACAGCAGGACCCGAGGTACCTGGGCGGCGGCGGCGGAGGGCGGGCCCGGGTAGAGGGCGGCGGGGTCCCGTCTCCTGTAAGTACTTTGTTGTTGCAGTTAACGGCGACGCGCTGCTGCTGATGGCGGAGATGCTGAAGGTCTTCGTCCGAGGTGAGCGCGCAGCACCTCCTCCCGGTGCCGGGATCGGGGTCTGCCTGAACCGCGATAGAGGTGCGTTACGGGATTGAGAGGACACCCCACCACCACCACCTCACTCATCTCTGAGCTTTCGGCTCGCCCCACCCTAGCCATGATTCCGCACCCTGAGGGTCGGTGATCAGCCTCCTCTAGGGAGCAGGGCCCGTGGGACCGCTTCTTCCTCCCGGGAAAGTGGTCCGAGGCCCCTCTGACAGCACCTTCCCTCTGCACGGCAGAAGCGGCGGCAAGAGCAGCGCGGCAGGCACAGGCCGAGGACCTGACGAAGGTGGACATCGAGCATGTGGAGAAAGTGCTGCCGCAGCTGGTACGTACATGGCCGCGGGAGCTGAGCTGCACTGAGGGGAGGATGTAGGCTGAGGCAGCTTAATCTTCTTTCTTTTGGGAGAAGTTTGGGGATGCAGCAGATGTGCTGATCGACTTGCTGCTCTCTCCTTACAGCTTCTAGACTTCTAGCGGCCTTATGAGCCATATGGGCTGCCAGCAGAAGATCCTGACCTAGCAGGAAACATCTGGCTCATCTTCGATCTATCTCAAGGAAGAACAATCTCAACAGTTTTTTGTCCTCTGACATTTTGCTTCTGCTTGCTCTCTCCTTTACCAAGCACGACTAAGTCCTAGGCAGCTCTGCTGTCAGAGGCTGTTTTGAAGAGTTTGCCTCAACCTTTGTTCTGGTCAGCTAGGTCTGTGACTGGTGTCCATCTTGCTCCTCCAGCAGTGGCCCCTATTTCACAGCACAGGAAGATGCTGTTGCTGCCTCAGCTAATGCGAGAAACAGGTGCTGCTTCACAGAGATGCTCGGAAAGATTTAATGGCTGGAAACACCATCCAAACTTCAGGCTTTCATCACCTCAGCAGGCAGCTGTGGCAGAAACTTCAGGTCCAGCTCCAAGCCTGTCTAATGAATAGGTTGTTAACAGCAGCTCAGTCACAGGCTCTTGCCAAAAGCAGGTAACTGATCTTTATTTTATAAATAAACAGTGGTTGTGCCTCACTACCTTCCAGTATTTCTCCAGGGCTATGACATCAAAGAGTGCTTGAAACCTTTTAACCATTTGATATTCTCCTCAGAAGCCGCTTTCCCTGTGCTATAAATTTGTTCTCACAAAGAAACATCAATAAATTAAACCCAAGTTTCCCCTCCCTTGTGTAGGCTCTTTGCTGCAATTAATCATCGAAAGTCAAGTTGCTTCAAAGACTTGCAGAGTTTCCCCCCTCACCCACCCTCTTCTCTACATCTTTGTAGGACGAAAGGAAAAAGGACAGAATAACAAACAGCATGTGTGAAAATCCCACATCATGGGACAGCCTGGCCCCTCAGCCAGCGGGGGGGCTGGGGGGAAGCTGTGAAATAAGAAACCTTACACATGTAGGCAGGACCCACACAACTGAACAGGCTTTGTTGGGAAATACACAGGCGGCTGCAGAGAAAGCAGCTGACAGCAGTGTGGTTCAGGGCTGCTGGGGCTGGCTCTGCTCTATCTGCAAGTGGGCTTCTCCCCACTGACAGCTGGAGCAGGGGGAGGCTCAGTAGGTCGCTGTACTCTTCTAGCCAAGAGCTATCAAGGTCGTCACTCAGGCTACCAGCCACTTGGAAACTTCACCTAAAACCACAATTCAGA
Organism: Semnornis frantzii; assembly: GCA_013399775.1. NCBI lineage: Eukaryota > Metazoa > Chordata > Aves > Piciformes > Ramphastidae > Semnornis > Semnornis frantzii. The sequence goes on along the minus strand of VWYK01083990.1, from coordinate 38,735 downwards.
AGTTCTTTCTGATGACAGTACCAGCTGAAGCAGTGCCCCATCCCTCTGCACTGCAGCCTCTTTGCCAAGGTAATTGTTTGTGCAGCTGTACAATGAAACCAATGAAGGGACTGACCTAGTTCAGCCTTCAGCCCCACAGCCATATGACAAAAAAAAAAAAAAAAGCAACAGCAAAAAAATTTTTAAAAGGCAAATACTACTACTTTTGAATGCCCCCAAACCCAGAGATCAGCTGAGCTACTCTAGCAGAAGTGATACTCAAATTCAGTTCATCACGTATCTGCATGTACTGTTCTGTGGCAAGGCAGGAATCCTTGTAGCAACTACCTTAATTAAAACTACATGATTTTCACTATCAGGGCATCTTGTCCCTCCTAAAGAACTCAGTGCTACTTTACTTGCTTTTTCCAGATTTCAGATCCTCATCTCTCCTTCCATTCTGACTCCTAACACCACACAGGTCTCTCAAAGCCTCAGCCCTAAAAAGGCTTGAGTTCCCTTCTTTGAGCTGGTCTATACACCAGCTTTCTTGATTGAAGAGAATCACTGAGGTGAATGGTAGCAGTAAATCAGTATTTTAGTAACAGCAGCAGCTTAATCAAAGTCTTCTTTGCATAGGAAAAGGGGAATAAAACCTCTGGTCTGGCTGTTGAAGATACTGATTTTTCATTCTCCTTAAAGAGAAGTTGATTGTTTTGGGTTTGATCCTCAGCTGAGTTAAGGGACAAGTAAGGGCAGCACTGGCTGAGGTAATGCTGAAGCAGCAATATGAAGTTTCCTAATCCTCACCCCTGTCCTAACCCATTAAATCATCCCTGTAATAATGATATTGCTGCTTGTATCCCTGAACTTTTCCTTCACTCTTCCCTGTCAGGTACTTGCAGGTGATAGTTCTGGTGCTAGCTCTTGGCCAGAACTGGTGAAATCAGAACAGCTGAGCCTATCAGTACTCTTGAATGTTGCCTGTGCTCTTCAAACAATCTGAAATCAACACATCTGAAAGGACACTACAACTTCCTACAAACCAGATTGCTCCTGCCTGTTCTAACCCTGAAAACCAAAACACCATCACAAGTACATCACCACCTGCCATTAGCTGTAACTCTTAGCTGTCTTCTGATGTATGTTGTGTAAATAGACCAAAGGAGCTCTAGCTATAGTCTGCTCTGACTTCCTTGAAATGAATCAGCCTGACATAGCACCTGAACTCAGCCCACACTTAACCAATTAAGATAATAAACTTTCAACATTATTTTAGTATCTTTTGTCTTGCTGTAGTATGTCTTTCACAGCCTGCCAAGTGCCAGAAGGGCTCTGCACCGTGAGGACTGGGAGCAGCAGCTGCACACAGTGCTGCTGCATTCCCCACTGCCACCGGCCGCACACATTCCCTGTTTATGTTTGGGTGATATATAAGAAAACAGTCAACATTTTTGCTACAGCATTCTGCTCCCTCCACTCTGATTCTCTCTTTTT
>VWYK01083990.1:15020-30771 GCA_013399775.1 Semnornis frantzii | reverse complement strand
CCCCCAAACCCCAAAAAACCGAAACATTAAAAAAAAAAAAAAAAAAAAAGGTGCTGGAACTAAGGGTACTAAGAAGCACTACATCACCATGTCCAGATGGTACATCCAAGTGTTTTCAAAGGACTGCAGAGTAAGAAATTTTAAATTGCTAAGCTTTGTGTTAAAATCAGAAAGTGCTGCAAGCACAGGCCTGAATTTTTAAAAGGGTTTGAAGGTGATAGGCAGAAGATTGATATGATGTGGTGTAACCAGCTGTACCATTAAGAACTCTGCAACAAAAGTGTCATACTTATTTCCAGAATGAATGCCAGTATAATATTACCTAAAGAAAAACTAGCTGAAACAACTGCTTTAAGCTTTCAGAAGGCCTTATACCAAGAGACAGGTAAAGAAACCAAATCACAGTGTACAAGACATTAAGTATTGTCATAGCCACAAACTCTGCATCTACCCTGGCAAAACACCACCACCAGACTTCTCAGCTTGATCCAACAAATACATAAATAGATAAAAGCAAGCAACTGCCCATCTTCGTATCACACAGTTAGGAATTGTGGAGGGCAGGCTGCCTGCTCTTGAGTTTTCTTGAACCTCTGTTGCCACCATCAGCACAGCCAGGATACTGGAATGACAGCCCTTGTACCTGATCCAGCACAGTAATTACCAGAACTCAAAGGAACCCTGATTGTCAAGGAGTCTGTGGATTGCTACCTAGTGCAGAGACTAATAAATCTGTCTTAACTGGAGGCAAAATGAAACAGCTTGACCTATCTTCCTGACTACAAACTTCAAATGAGTATGTGGCATTACATTTTTTTTGACATTAACCCAAAGGCTGTAGGAGCCTTTCATATACAGCATGGCCTACGTCACCTTAGGCTGAGGCAGGAGACATTCATCAGTCCACTCCAAGCCTCAGCTCCTGCTAAAGCAGCCATGCATCTTCACATCCTTGAAGTGATGTTTTACCAGAAATCATTATTTATTAAGTCTTTTAACATTTCATTCCTCAATCAACAGAGCCTAAGGTTGCCTGCTCCAGTCACAAAGACAGCTCTCCATAAACTTTTTTAATTAAAAAGTACCAGACACGGTTTAGAAACCCCAGAGAAAACTCTTGCAAGAGCTTTGATGTTTCCGCTGCATTCGTCTGAAGGGATCCCTCTATTTAGGAAATGGGTGCCTTAAAAAGCTTTCCCCCCCTCTCAGTACACATACACTCAAACCCTTTTATACACAACATCCTTTTCATGCCAGCTGCAAGTTGGAAAATGAGGTTTTTGTAGCGTGTTAGTGTTGGAATTTTTTAATAACCTCCCCTCTCTTTTTTTTCCCCTCCCGACCAATTATCTTGGTAAATAATTAACATTCTGAAGGAGATAAGTAAGCACAGCATCTCAGAGCTCAAAGCCCTTTAGTTCAAAGCCCTGCCCTTTTCTCTTCGTTTCCCTGCTGCCGCCACTGAAACTTCCTTGTCAATCAAGCTCTGGGCACACACATCAAAGCTTCATGTGGGAATGGCCCCAAGGGGTCAGAGAAAATTCATGGCAGGGCCTGCTTGAGGCACAAAGAGAAAAAGAGAGTGAGAAATGCAGACCAAGAGCTAGACAGACACACTCAGCCACACCAACACAGACAGAATGTGCCCCAATACAAACCTCTACCCTATTTACTCACAGGTTGACAACCATACCTCTAAGTTCCTGGATCCACGTCCACAATCAATTCCCACTGCTGGCAAAACATCAGTCCAAATGTTTCAGTTCAAAATCTTTTAATTGAAAGAAACTTAAAGGCACTAGACAGCAGCTCACAAGTATACAGAACACAACCTCCTTCCCATGGCTCATTTCCCTGCATCTCTATCCTTTCCTAGGGGTCAGCCAACACAGAGTCCCCTCTTGCCAAATTTACATCCAGTAAGATCTTTAAATCAAAAAGACCATTGGCTCATGCATACAACCCTTTGTCTAGCTTCCCTTGTGCAGAATTCTCGGGTATCATCCCAATTTCAGCACTTACTAAGGGTTCAGTAGAGAATACAGCTAAGCTACATCTCAGTGATCACCCCAGAAATTCTCCAACCAGTCACTGGCAGGACATGATGAGGTCTGAGATTTTTTGGTAACACTAAAGTCTTCAAATCAGCACCGATTTCACACTGAAAAAAAAAATAGCAAGAAAGAAAGGGGAAAAAACAAACAAACAAAAAAAACCAAAACAAAACAAAAAAAACAGCCAGTGGAATGATCCCACTGGCCAAAGAATGTCTTGGCATGAAGATGAGAAGGCTTTAGTAGCTGCAGTCCAGGAAAACATACGAATCCAAAGCTGGATCCTTTATTCTTCTCTAACACCGCTAAGAATGCAAGGATCAAATACTGGGCAGATCCTTACCTGAAAACTACATTCAAGTCACCTGCTGCTTCCTCATTTGCACTTGTTCTAATCTTCATACATCCATGTCTCTAGAAGAACTCCTCTGCAGTTCTTAACCTCACTGCATAGGATTGTTATATGAATATCCGTCAATCCACATAGATTTAGAAACCATTTAGAGTCCCACTGGGCCTGTTGGATTGACCAAAAGAATCACAGGCTGTTTGAAACAAATATTCAAAACACTCTGTTCAGTTTTATGTGAAGAATTACTACAATAGGAACGAGCCAACAGCTAGTTACTGCACTCAAATCGCCAGCATTTCTTTTCCTTCCTGCTTTGATTTCCAGCCAAAGACACAATGTAATTCTGACTTGGAAAATAGATGCTATTATCTGTCAAATTACAACGTTGAAATCAGGCTGTGCAAGGCATATTTACATGATACAGTTAGATTATTGCAACAGCACCTAGAAATCCAATTGAAAATGCTGTTCTACTGCACCATTTTTAGTATTTTAAAATATATATTAAAATATTATATATAATTGCATATATAAAGATATATTTTTATATAATATATTATATATTTTTATATATATATATATAAAAAATGTAGTGAGCAGCAACATGCAATAGAAATCAAAATGTAAGAAAGCATGAGGGTTTGGGGTTTGGTGTTGGTTTGGGAATTTGTTTTCTTTTTCTACAGATGCAAAACTGAGACCTAGAGGTTAAATGACTTATTTCAGGTCATGCAGGCTGACAGCAGCAGAAACAAGAGGTAAGTATGTAAGTCTCCAGAGCTCCATCCAAGGCCTGAATCACAGGGCAGCTTTCTTCTGAAGGGATCAGAAAGTCACTGATGAGGCAACAAGCTAAAGAAGCCAATGTCTTGCTTACTGTTCTCCCTTTAAGGAGTATCATTCCAAACAACCAACTCCTCAGACTTCGTAAAGCCATCTAAGTAACACAGCTTCATCAATTTGCTTAGTTACAGTTGCAGAGATTTAAAGGAACATTTTCCACCTTTGCACTCTGAAGAGCAGCCCACTACTGCAGCCATCTTTAGTCTAATACTGTGCAGCTATGTCACTCCAAACTCTGCTTCAGAGGGGCGGAGTGCAGCTCCTCAGACACCACAGCGGTGAGCGTGGTTTGTGACAGCAGGGCACCCTGGCTGTGGAGTGGCATGCTGGGGCTACTGAGTCTTGCATTCCATGACAAAAATATCTGCACTAGAACAACATTCCCCCCGGAATCCAGCTGTGATACACAACAGAAGCATTCCTGCTTCATTTTACTGCATGTCTCAGTAACTTGTGTTCAACAGCATGGAATGGATTTTAGGCAGAAGTCTCCCCAAATAACGTCTTAATACTTCCTCCTTCACTAGGTTATCTCCAGACACAGACATGCAAAAAAACCCTAGAACTAAGTATTGCAAAATACATTTATTATTACCCTGCAGTTATTCTGCTCACTGCCAGAGTGATGCTTTCAGACCGGGCAGAGACTGCTGTCTAAGGGGAACTTGCAGCTGCCAGAACGAGAAGCATTCTTTCCGTTACATGATCTGAAGAGATTAGAGTGCCACAGGTCTGCTGTTGGTTTGATGTTAAAAGATGAATAAGAAAATAAGCACTTCAAAGGAACACAAGCATGGAGGGAGAAACCCAAGCTACCAACATGAAATACTGCGCAGCACACACACCCCAAACACATAAACTGGCTCTTGGAAAATTCAGCCGGAAAGCCGGTGGATCAAAAGCTTCTCCTGCAAGACTGCAAAGGATCGCTGAAACAGAAATAAACACTACAGCCATGGTGAAAGGGGCAAACTGACTAAGTGGTTTGTGTTTATAACCTGAGAACAAAGCTGCTCAATGTGGACTGCAACTGCCAAAGAAGATGGATATTCTGCAGCCAATATGGAGGAGGTCTGAACCAGAGAGCAGGGGATATTTAAAATTCACAAGGCAGAGATAAGATTTGAAAAGGCTACTTAAGGAGGAATTCAGGTATAAAGAGCATTCACTGAGCCCCTGAGCTGAAATCAAAAAGATCTGGCCTGCAAAACAGACAGGAGCAGAGAGGACATTTTTGGGCAGAATTTCCATCCCCAGTTCAGTCATACAGGGAAGCCCTCACCTGGGCTGATGAGCCTTGCTTCACTCACAGCCAGTCTGAAACAGCTGCTACAAGACGGCCTCTGCGGGCACAGTTAACAGACCTCTCAAGACTCCCCCTCTGAAGACATAAAAGGCTCACTTGGATGCATTCCTGTGTGATCTGCTATAGGTGATCCTGCTCTGGCAGGGGGGTTGGACTGCATGATCTTCTGAGGTCCCTTCCAGCCCCTAACATGCTGCGATTCTGTGATGACAAGCAGGAGGTACGATTGCTACCAAAATCTAGTCAGGTGAGATAATCCTGAATGGTAAAGGAAAGGGCTAAGACCCTGCAGGAAGATGAATGCCACCCACTGGGCTGGGTGAATTTCATTACTAATCACCATTTTCTTTGCTAGTGAGTGGAATAACCACAAGGCCTGCCACTGGAAATACCTCTGATGGGCTGACTCTGATGAAGTAATTTTTTCTGCAATTGCGTTAGACTCTTGCCAAAAGCAAGAGAGGGCTTCACACTGCTCAATTCGTAGCTGGTTCCACTGAAGGAGCACGCCAGATGTATTGCCCAAACTGTCATTAACAAATAGGATATGGAAACAGAACCAAAGGCAAAGAAAGAAACAAACAAACAGCTCCCCTGGATTTCTGCCCCACGGTACTCGCCAGAGGGAACACTCCCTGCATTCTAAGATCTGATTAGAAGATCTAAATATTTATGTGGAAGCCTGTGGATTTCTTTAGCTGCTCTGAAGACAGATGATGGGCTCCTGCCTTCTTTGCTGCCTTAACTTTTCCAGTGGCTGGTATTCTTACCTTCTGCTAACTCTTTCCTTAGGATTAACTCATCAGTCAATGACCTTTTTCCACTAACGCATTCCAGATATGCACTACACAAGTGTCTGCTTCTGGGAGGAGAAAGAAGTTAAGGAACAACTCTGAAAAGCTCAACTAGCCTAGAAAAACACAAACAAGCAACTAGAGCTATAAGGAAGCCAAAGCCAAGTGCTACAACAGGGAAGCCTGCAGTTGATCAGTTCTGGAGAGCAGAACATTATAAAACACTTCAAGGGATATGAGGAGAAGGCAGCCAGCAAAAAGAGCAATAACAAAAAAAATCAAAGCAGTGCCTTGAAGTCTTTATGGGTTCCAAAAACTTCATGTTGCTGCCAGTCTGTGTGCTCACTATACTGTAAATACACACATATTTTGGAAGAATTCACTTCAGACAGTTCTTTCAGCCCATGTATCTTGGCAAATAAGTTGACAATATTTGTCTTTTCTTCTTGATTTTGCTTGCAGCGTAAAGGTTCTCCCTTCATTGTAAGTCATCAGACTTAATGAATGTGGTTCCAATCTTATCAGCTTGAATGGAGCAAGAGGGTGGAGAGAGAGTAGAAGTGTTGATAATATGGTACTCCACCATCTGCAGTGACTCCTGTTATTGGCTTCAACACAAATTTCAGTCATTTATAAATACTGAAATGCTCAAATGTGCTCACATTACTGACGCCCACAGCAAGGAAGTCTACGAAGTGGAGGATAAATGCTCACTGAAGACCTGGGAAAGTTAGGTGCAACTCTGTGACTCATGTCTGACACTGGACAAGCAATCTCAAACAACCAACTGCCAGGCTTACACAGAAGAGGCAACTCTACCCTCTACCCTAGCAGAAGGTGGGCATGTGACATCATCAGAAATCACAGAGTCTCCACAACAATGAGTTCTGAAAACACCTAAAACGGTAGCGGTCAATGGTCACTGTGTTTGGGCTCAATCAGGCTCTGCCTCTGACAGTCTCAGCAAAGACTGTTAAGTTTCTAGAAAGTCCTTTTGAAATTCATGGAGAGGATTCCCATGTCCTTGGAGAATGCTGCTAGAATTTCCTATGTAGCAAGACATTTCTCAAAGTAAAGGAGACAGTAGAAGGCAACTAAGTAGCCTGTGACTAAACTGAGGGGAATAAATAAGTGGATGCTTCTTTGCCACAGTCCTATTTAAAATAATAACAGTTATGTTTAGTCATGATAGCACCATGTATTTTGAGAAGACATGAGGCAACCTAGAAAACCTAGACTGGACTTTGCAGAAGCCATAAGCCAAACTCTATTCCTTTATTATTTTGTGGCTTTTAACTATTAGTCATTTTCTGTTTCTTAGGAGTTTAAGCACTATGTTTGTGAACAAGAATCTCAGGAGTCCCTGAGAGCAAAGAAAGAACAAACCACATTAAAAAAAAAAAATTATGGAATAGAGGAATTATATAAAACCTCAGGTATGAAAGTTAGGAATTCCAAGGCTCATACAATCTGTTAAAGTTCACAGTTATCACTGACAAAATTAAATTTCACTGCAGTACTCCTTATGATTTGATTGCATTTGATTCCTCTGAAAGTCACTTTATTCCTGAAGAAGAAATATACACTCCAGAGGTGTCCTATGAAGCACCTATTTTGGTATGTCATCTTCTGCACAAGTAAGACATCTATGAAAGAGCAAACAGCCTGATAATATGGAAGTTAAATGTTGGGAAAAATGGGCAGAATGGACAGATAGAACATGGTAGATATCCCACTAAAACCAAGTGTCAGGTTATGTGCAGGCAAGAGAACTTGAACACCACCTTTGCAAGAGGTGCAAAGCATTCTAGGAGTCTATTGCTAATACTTGTGACACAATGCACCTGTAGCAAAAGCTGTGGATTTTGGCACTTGGGTGATACAGCTGGACAGCCTTAAAGAGCTGTATGACTGATAAAGACAATCTCCCTCCTTCACCTTTCAGAGAAAGCTTGAGAAATGGGTTGTTGTGTTGCATTACTCATGCCCCTTTTTCCTCACAACATCCCAAAGAACTGCACAGCACTTCCTTCACCTTCACATCTTATGTACTGAAACTTTGCATTACTCCAGAACAAGCTCTCTGTGGAAGTGCTAAGCACTACAGGGTCACCTCAGCATATGTGGCTCCTCTTCTCCCAGCCCAAAAGCCACATTTTACAGAATACCTTAACTATATGCCTTTTATTCCTACAGAGCTGCTGTCTTTTCATCTCTTTTATTCCAGGTAATGACAACAGAAAGGGATCTCTAACTACAGTAGAGAACAGAAGAAAAGATTTTGCTTCTACAGACCACATGATGCCTGAAAGGGGCAAAATCTTCACCTAACCCACCCAGAGAACCTAACCCCACTGAATGCAGGACCAGGCACCACAGCCTGCTCTTGCAGCCCTCAGCCCTGCATGAGTGAAGGGCTGCACTTCCAAGATCTAAGACTTCACTATTTGGAAGGCGATAACAGAAAGTAAGTGAGAAGTGGTGAGCAAGACCTGTCCCCAGAGCTGCCCCACCTGGCCCAGTACCAGACATATCACCTCTCCTGCTCCTGGTCTGGGCCAGTGTCATTTTCAGTGAGAGCAGTGTGGCTCTGGCAAAGCAGCCCGATTAGTAACAGCCGCCTATAAAAAGGGCATCCAACAATAACACAGTTGCCAGGGACACCAAAGCCAAAGCAACTTCCGCACCCACTGCTTCCCCGAGAAGAAAGCCCCCTTCAGCCCCTGCCAAGCACTCAGATCTACAGCAAAAGGGGAAGCCTATCCAAGCAGAAGAGATTACAGCACGGGGTCTTCAGTGACTCCAGGAGAAAGTTGAAAAGGATTGATGCTGGTAAGGGGGAGCAAAGCTTCACCCACAATCAGCTGACCTAAACTGGGATAAGGCACCAGCCTGCTGGGTTAAAGCACTGCGGTCTCTGACAAGCAGTAAGGGTAACCAGCATGGTATGACAAGTTCTCTGCAGGAATTGTTTTTTCCTGTTTGATGCTTCATCCAAATAAAATGTTTATAAACACACAGAATCATTCCTGCCATAACAAACCAAGACCCGAAAGGGCTGAAGGGCCCCAGGCAAGAAGGGACACAGACTACAGGGCCACTAGCATTACAACACAGCTCTTTCACTCTGCAAGCCCATTTTACATAACGGCCATTTTACACCCAGCTGAAGGCTGCAGTGCACATGTGCACTTCCCCAAGCACACATTCCTGGCAGCCCAGAAGCCATTGCCTCAAAATCTAAAACTCTAGACAGTGGAACCCAGCCCTATCCAGGCACAGATTTCTGCTCCCTGCTTTATCCTTCTAAGTCGCCTTGGACCCTGCAGCCTTCTTCCTTCTCACATCTCACCCTGAACATACACTAAACTTATTTGCTCTTCACACAAATCAATTCCACTGCTGTTTCTTGCCAATCCAGTGACATGTCTTCCCTTAACTGCTAAACCTCTGCCCACCTCATTAGAGTAGTGGTGTTGGCCTCAAGCATTTGGGCCCAGTCACACACTATTTCCAATGTCTCAGGGCCTTGCAGGCAAGGCTAAAGCCTCCCTGAATGTAGTTTATTCTTTTAAAAATCATTATTGTCTTTAAGGATTTCTGTTGCATGAACAACTACCTTCTTCCATCTATTCTCTCTTCTGCTCCCCTCACATGATGACACTTACTCTTGTGCTGCAGAGAGTAAGAAATCAACCCCTGGCAGCTTCTCCCTTGATATGTTATTTCTTCTCTAGTTAAGTCTTTTGCAGACTGACATGTCCTAGCCTACTCAGTCCTACTTATGCAGCAGCCATTTCGAACCTGATGATCTTCACTCCCCTTCTCTGCACCTTTACCAGTTCCTTTTTATGATGAGAAACCAGATCTGCACAGATTACTTACCATGGAAGCAGCCCTGGTTTCATACAATGACACAGTGATGTCCTTCATTGTGTTATCTGTTTCATTCAGAATACTTTTGGTTTGGGGAAGGAGGTCCTTCTGGGTTTGGCTACTATTCAGTAATGACCTGATGGATTTCACTACTGTAAGGTTTTGCTCTAGAGCAATAACAATCACCCCAAGAGCTCACCGGGGTGCACATGAAGTTCCAATGATCTTCCTCCTCTCATGCATTCATCATAGTTACCTACCCAGAGCCAGCTGGTCAAGAAGAAAACACCAAACTAGGCAACTGCTAAGTATTTGTAATGTTACAATCCCTAAAAATATTTTAAGCATGAGATTTCACTTCCTTTCCGTGTTTTCCAAATAACTGTAATGACTCTGTAGACTTAAGCATTTTAAAAACCCATTTTTCTTCAGTTATGCCCAAAATTCTCAACACAATTACTTTCTAATCACAATTTGACTACACTGCTACATGAGGAAAAAAAGAAACTCTTAAATGAGCTTTGGATTTGCCTTCCTTTATCTTAGTTGGATGTTAGTCTTCTTTTGTGTTCACACAGAGGAAGTGAGAAATGAAAAAAATGATTCCTCAGTCAATTTGCAGAATGTTCAGCTCCTGAGCACCACATTTTGAACCTACTCCTGTGAAGTCAGACTGAGAGAGCTGGGGTTGTTTAGCCTGGAGAAGGCTCCAGGGAGACTTTCTTGTGGCCTTTCAGTACTTGAAGAGGACCTACAAGAAAGATAGGGACAGACTTTATAGCAGAGCCTGCTGCAAACATTGCCTGTTGATAATTGTTTTGAACTGCATGGTTTAGATTAATTAGAAGGAAGAAATTATTGTTGAGGGTGGCAAGGCTGTGGAACAGGTTGCGTAGAGAGGTTGTGGATGCCCCATTCCTGAAGTGTTCAAGGGCAGGTTGGGCAGGGCTCTAAACAAACAGGACTAGTGCAAGGTGTCCCTTCCCATGGTGAGAATTAGGCAATCTTTAAGGCCCCTTCCAAACCAAAAATGTGATTCTATGATATGATTCTATGAACAGTCTCAGTGCTGTGCTGATGTCAAGGCTTTGCACCTTTGCCATGTGCCCCAGCAAGCACTTCAGCCTCAGGCGAGTCGCTACAAATTGAAGATGCTTGACACTAACACTGACCAAGTTCTTCACCAAGTTCTGGTTTCTAAAGGATTCTACAAGACTGGAATGTAAAGCAACTCGAAGTCTTTACAAAGCACAATTTTAACAGAGAGCTGCTGCAAGGAATGAATTCCACAGTAAATGCCACAAATGGGAAACTGGGAAATTGCCACACATGTAACAAGCACAAGCAATGGTGCCAGGTATAGAACAAAGGCTTTAACAGAGCAAATTAAACAAAATTCCTCCCATAAAGCTTCTGACTCAAAGACAAGGAAAAACAATTATTTCTGTGGTGTTTCACTGAACTAGTTATGTTTCAGAAGACATTCAGAGAAGCATTAGATGTATGCAGAAAATGAGAAAACAAAAAGAATAGGGAGAAGAGGGGGAGGCAAGGGGCAAACAAGGGCAAGCAGAGGATTCTGGACTTTATTTAGATAGACCAAAGCTAACAACAGAGATGGAAGACAGCATCAGAGCTGGTTGAGGAAGAGGCAGACACAGGTCAGCAAAAAGGCTACTGCATTCAAGTATACTGAGAAGCCAGAGAAACCTCCTTCTCTTTGTGGAATGAGTAGAGTAAGCAAAGGATTTAGAAGCTGACTGAAAAAGTGGAAGAAAATGGTCACAGATTTCAAGGTGGTAAGGACAGGCGCATCACAGACTGTAATTTCCAACACTAACAGAAGAAAGTGGTGTCAGAAAGAAAAGTACTTTGAATTTGAAGGAGCAACAAAACATCCAATAAAAAAAGATAACTGAGAGTAGGAGAAAGGTTCATTACAGAGGCAATTTTTGAGTCATCAGCGTCTAGGATGTAGTTAACAAAACAAACAAGTGAGCACCCATCTTAAAGAAAAAATAAATAGTGCCAAAGTTTGGTGTCCATGAGATTCTAGAGGAAAATGAAGCATATGGGGTGTGGGAGAATTGCACTTCCTACAGAGACACTGAGAAGAAAGCAATATATTTTCTAGGTAGGGACACAAGTCTGAAGGCTGAGACAGGAAACCTGGGAACACATTCCAGCCAAATGTTAAAAAAAGACAGAAAAACACCCATTTAATACAGCAAACCTCTGCTGGTGAGAGCTGCAGAGAGACCATGCTTGGGATGATGGAAAAAAGCTTTCCAAAAACCACATGAGATTATGTGTAAATGAATTCTAGGTGAGGGATGTGCTCAGACATGACAGTATAGAGCTGAAGGGAAAGAAGAGAAAGAAAAAGGAGAGACAGGGAAAGGGTAAGAGAAGTGTGGATGTGCCATGTCAGACCAGTCTGTACTCATCACGGCTCCACAGCTACTTCCCCTGACTCAGAACTGCCAACAAGTGCAGAGCATTTTTTATTTGCTCTTCCTTTGAATGTGTGCCTGGAGACAGTGTTTTGGGTGGCAGATGTGGGTGAGATGGCACAAGTCAGAGGAAGCTGAGAGAACTTCCTTCATGCCCAAACAGCCAAATCCCCCGGCTCAAACACACAAAGCACTTCACACTGGTACTTTCATTACCAATTAAAATATCAAAGTAACTCTGACAAGAAAAATAGTTGTTCTCCCCACCCACAATGACATGATGTCTTACCAACACACACACACTGTCCCGTTCCTGTCAGTAGGAGAAGCACAGCCATGCACACTGCACATTCCAACAGAGGCCATGGTCAAGTAGAGAGCAGGAAGGCTGATAGAAGCGGCAGTCCTCATGCTGTGAAGCTGGGTGGAGGCCAAGAGCTACTGCACAGCAAATCCTGAACCACAGAACCAAAGAGGTCTGTGATCCCTGAGAGGCTCAGGACTCCCTAGAAAGCTAAATCTGTCACAGACACGATGACAATACGAGGAACTCCACCATCAAAAACACACTCACAAAACTTCACATTTCAGCAAAGAATTCCTAACAGAGTATGAGGAAGGGGAGAGATTTCCCACAGCGAACACAGAGATTCACACTTTGCTTCCCTGAACATCCAACAGTCTATAAGCATTTGCACGTGTATCTCTTCCACATGGCCTGGTCAGGAAACTGTGGAATTTGGAAAGCTCCATTACAAACACCTTCAGAAGTATGCTAATGCCTACCTAATTCATCGCGCTGCCTGAGAAGTTCCTTTCTCTATCCCTCTCCCCACCCAACTCTTCCTGCTCCCTTGGTGGTATCAAGCAAAAACTCTCACTGCAGTTCGCTTGACCCTTTCCCCTGCAAGTGATCTTCAGTGCATTGCTTTACAAACATCCATGAAGTTCTGAATGACAACACATTTTAAACAGCCTGAGTCGAGGGCAAAATCCCTCAGTCGGTCTCCTAAGGCACGTGTAATTTACAGTCAGGAGTTTCTAGTCAGAGACTTTGAGAATATTTTATTTGACATCTGCAAAAATACTTCAAGGAATCCAGCTCTGAAAAAACTGTATTTCAGACTTTGAGCAAAGTTACAGATGGAAAGTGCAAAGTCCTCAATGTACAAGCTGGCTTAAAACAAATTCTCACACAGTGATCACCAAAAAGGTCAGGTTTTTGTCAAATGCAGCCTCTAGCTTCAGCTGGAGAAACTGGAAACAGTAGCCTACCCAAATCCAGTCTCACATCTACTATATCAATCCAACTACAGATACATCAAACTCACATAAGCTTAGTTCTTGTAACAATATTTCAAGGTTAAATACAGTTCAGACTCTGTAAGACTCTGAGTGTATGAAACAATGTGAACCCCCCTCCAACCCTGCACAATACGCCAGTGCATATTGTTGCACAAGGTGGACCTCTTCTGGTGAAGAGCTTGTGCTCCAAAACACCTGGTTCCATTAGCCTTGGCTAACTAGAAGTCTACAGGGCTCACACCACTATACAGTTTCTTTTATAAGTAACAAAAGCATATGGCAGGGTGAAGGGCAGCAGCAAGTCAGAGAGAATCACAGAGCAGCATGTGTGAGTCCTTACCTCAAAGAGCGTCAAACTTTCATCGTTCAAGACGATTCTGGGAGGTGCAATAACTGAAGTTAAAAAACAAGTTACAAAACAGGACCACCCAGCAACCAAAACAATAAATACAGCAGGTATGGGAGGAAGCACTGCTCTTTAAAGGAGTGACACATTCTCACTGCCCACACTGCCTTCTTATTAGGCAGAAGCATGATGTGGCTACGTGAGCAGGTTACACCTTCTTTGCACTCGGAGGAGGAATTCCTCCCCAGGCCATATCTCATGGCAGCACAAGGTCACATATGCATCACAGCCAGGAACAGGCTTTGTAAAGTAAGGCTAAATATTACCAAGAGCACACTCACACAAGTAAAATGGCAAGTCTGCATCAGCAAGGTGGTTTCTCACAAAGTCTCTCAAAGCGCCAACTGTGAAGAAAGGAGAGAAAGTTTTGCTGCATTACATTTGTTTCTTTGGATGCTGGGCAAAAAGGCTAACCTGTAACAGCAGAGCTACCCTCTACAACATCTGTAGATTTCTTTTTCCTCAAAAGAACACTGTTAGCATTACAACCACCTTGGAGAAAAAACAAACCAAAAAAATCTCATTTAAATGTCTAAGTCTTGCTGGTCCCTCAGCAAGATNTCTGAGAATAAAAAGAGCTCCAGTAACAAGATCAAGTGTTATGTGGTGCATGGACTGAGCGACTGAGAGAGGCAAAAAGGTTTGTCTCTTGTTATTCTTACCGAGGCAGGTGAAGCCACTTCTTTTCCTTCCCAAATTTCTGGGCTTTGTTTTGGATTGGAGGAAGGTGTGTTGGTTTTTGCCCCAAACTTTTTAAGCATTAACATAGAGGAAGAGTCCAAACTTGTCTCAGTAACATACCATTTGGACACAAACAATGAGATAAAGTGGGACAGTTTCCTGAGCATAAATATTTTGCCACTGAGTAGCCTGACAATCTCTACGTTGTCCTGGAAAGAAATTCCCTTTAAGTGAATTAATTACCCCAGACTCTTATCACATTCAGAAGCCCAGTAAGGACAGTGTAACTAGTGACTGCTCCACAGCATTCATTTCCCCGGAGAGCAGAAAGATCTGTATAGAGCCACTCTCTTTTGTCATGCAATTGATCAATGCTGAGAGAGGACAGCTGCAGCTACACAGACTGAAGTGAGGGTTGCTCTTACCAGTTTCATTAGGACAGAAGAACCCCTGCAGAACATGACGGTCTGGAAAATGGACTCTCAACACCACCTAAGTCAGAGGCAAAGCACATTAGGGCAGCTGTTTATGGCTGTTCTTTAACACCTGAGCTTGGCTCAGAATTTGCAAGCAAATTTGGTTTTCAGTGGGGAGATGTGAGGTATTTGCTCTGCAGGGGTAGAATAGCATAGTGGCTAACAATCAGTGTGCAGCTCCTCAGAGGACATGGGCTGTTAGGCTTTCAAAGGCTGTAAGAGAGCTACCTACAGAAACAGCATGATGTAATGATGGACAATGCTGCAGCACATAGACAGTAGGAGGTCCCTGTGCTAAGTGATGCACAAAGTCATCCATGGACAAGTACAGATGGAGTATCAGCATCCTGAGGTGCCCACAGCAGCAGGAATCCTTTTGCCATACATCTGAGCTAACTCATTCTATTTCCAGCATTGGTCCAAAGCCACTTGACTTCTGAACTTAACCTCCTGGGCTTTTTGCAATAAATTACCAAAGACAAAAACTGCAGTAGGATCTTACAGGGTTAAGAGATGTCCAATTTGTAACATCATCTCATTTAATTTGTAGGGAAATACTACCAATATGTTGGAGTCTTTAGAGAAGAGGCAGGCAGGAAAGTTCAGTCAGACTGCTGTGTGCACAGCATAAGGGGTTTAAAACATCTGGACCAGAATAAAAGAGGCTACATTGCCTGCCACTCCCCATATCACGACAGGACAGCTGATGTTATGTGGTACAACAACAATGTAGTTGTTGCATTGGAAAACTACAATTAACAGGGGTAGAAATTTACAAGATCTCCCTCAAGATCCTGCTGATCACAACTGATTCCCAAAGTTACTCAACTCCCAAGTCTGGTCTAGTCAGAGGGACTGAAAAAAGAATTAAAAAGGCCACCTTTGGGTAACGCTCTAACTTCTCCTTCAGCTGAGCCTCCCTCAAAGACTTTGTCATCAGTGGAGCTTCTTCCAGGCGTTTCCTAGATGCATGGGAAGAAGACAAACTGTCACTTCTGTAACTTGAAGGTGTATTTTTATCAAGGAAGTGAAAGGTCCAAGCAGGGCTGATGAGAACTGCTCAATTGTTCCATGGATCCCTCACAGCTTTTTCCCCATCTCCTGTGATTTCTACCCAAAAAAATCTCATACATTGAAAAATCTCATGTATTGAACTATTGAGCATCAGCAGCAATGCTGTAGAAAATTGTCTTGTACAATTTATT
>VWYK01083990.1:245-14666 GCA_013399775.1 Semnornis frantzii | reverse complement strand
CTTTTCTTGTAAGTAAAGAATTAAGCTTAGATCCAACAGATCCCATCTTCAGCTTTAGTCCCTTTTCCTTGTTTGCATTTAGTTCTGAAAAAAAGCCAATTTGCTGGGCTAGATCTTGGTGAAACATTTGAGCATGTCATTCTGCACAACTATTTAACAAGTTAATCTCTTACACCTATGCAGTTTGAAGGACTTCTTTTTATTTTTAAGCAGCAACACAGCACCTCAGGAACAGCTGCTGAACAAAACAACTACAGGCTTAACTTCACCAACTGTCCCTGGTACACCACACCCCAAGATGCTCTGAAAATGCCAACTACACAATCAGAAAAGCAAACATGAAACTAACCCACTCCATTCCTTCTTTCCTCAACTGCTGATCCACACCAATTCTCAGCTCTTCATGAAGTCCAAATTAAATTCTAATTGCATTTCAAACACTGCACTGTATGCAGATAGCTTTTGTTAGGATTCAGCAGCTGAGATCAGAAGCCAACTGGTATCAGTTTCATGTGTAACTTGCCTTTATTTTTATCCCTGGCTGTAAGGGGAACAGGGATCACAAGCATCAGCAAGTTTGGAAATTAGGTCTTTTTTTGAGGGGCCTGTATTCCAGTAATCCCCAACCAAATGATCCTACATTTGTACCACTAAATACTCCAGACCCACAAGCAGAAGAGTAATTTTCAGGCCAATCTGTGTACTCATGTGGATTTCAGTGGCCTGTGGGGAAAAAAAATCATCTCTAAGTAAAAATTTCAACTCAGACTTGGTTACAGTGCAAAGTAGGCTGTCCCACAGTCACAGAAAATGCTTGCAATGTTTAAAGGAATATTTTGATCCACTTGAAACTGAGTACATTCATGAAATTAGTTTCTTTAAGGAACATATAGACAGCAAAATTGTTGTGATAGGGGAGCTAGTTTATATATTTTTTTTTCCAGTTCAGAACTGGAATAAGAATACAGAAAAATCATGAATATTTGACAGCAAGCTACTTGAACAGTGAGAGGCTCAGTTAATCCAGCTGCCTATACTTCTTTGTGTGTGTTCCAAACATTTTCACATCTTGATTTGTGACTAAGTTTGATTTTGCCATATTTCCATTTGGGTAAACATCTCAATGTTGGTCTATTCTGATGAGCTTAATTCTGTTAATTTAAATACAAGGTGTTTCTTCTTAGTGGCTGAAAACTCCACTAGCTACTACTGAAGTCATGTGGGATTTATTCTTGGGAAGTTTGGATCACTGTGTTCATACATCTGTCCATCACAAGTTAACCACTAGGAATTAAATGGATGGAATTTTTAACATGAAGTCAGATCAACATAGGCAGTAGAAGCTGACCACTGCTTTGGGCCTCTAGCAAATAAAAGCACATCTCATGACAAAGGCAGCAGCCTCTCTTTCAGAAGTAGTAAGGAGGAAAGAAAGAGAGGTGAGGTGACATTTTCAACATCCATGTGCATGGGATAATGGTTTCACAAGTGGTGCTTAACAGATTCACACAAAAACGTGGGTCCTGCCACAGAAACCTTGAAGTCAAATAGCATAAAGGATAGAGATTTCCAGTGCTGATCACTAAATCCACACCCAGTAACTTAGCTATGAGCCTTTACCCAGAGATAACAGGCAGCTATAGGTGTGTAGTGTCATGCTGCTCGACCAAAGGATATGGATCATTCTGAGTAGCCAGCAGAAAGAGAACTTGCCTCTCGCTCTGCAGCTGTGCCAAACGTTTCCGTACATCATCCACTGTGACTTCAAAAAACTCATCAGGAAGTTCTTCTGGGGCAGCAGGTAGTGGTTCTAGCAGGTCTAGGTGACACACAATTGGCTCTCGTTCTACAAGCTACAGGAACAAAAATAAGCTTTGATCAGTCTTAAATGCATTGCTCTGCTTGTGGCATGAGGTTCCTGAAAAAACAACAGAAGGACAGCATTGGAAAACTGAAATACAACCACTAGTGTGGAACTCGTGTCACTAAGGTCAGACTAACAAGACAGAGGTTGTCAGTGTTGTCACTCTTTATAGTGGATAGAGCTCGGGGCACAATTCCTCCCAACAAGCAATCTATAGTCAAACAAGTCACAGGAGCAGTTCACTGCTCTCCACTGTCAGTACAGGATCCCAGGGGAATAACCTCAGCACTCACCTAACATAAGAGGAGCTGACTCCTTTCCAGAGTGCCTGTGGAACCTCTTCACTTACAATACAATGGTATTTTGCAGCTCAACCATACTTCTATCTAGTTATTAGCTTGCTACAAGTATTCAGAGATCACTCCTGTCCCAAACCCATAAGGTACCTCTCTCTGCTCTATTCTAAATCTTCTCAGTATGTAATCACTTCCTTACCATTCTGTGACAACACAGAACTCACACAGGTGGTATTCTTTGTAATACAAACTGCCCTTCCAAGCCTTTCCATCTGCCATGCACTGCTGGCCCACACTGTAGTTCTGTTCGCGTTCTCTTGCCACAGACACAACAGCATCAAGCTCCCAACCTGGGCTCACACCATTTCTTCTTACTCTAGAGAGCAATACTTTGTTTTGGAAAGGTAGGTTTTGCCCTGTCAAGTTTTCTGAACCAAGTCACTGCAGAGTTTCATTGTCCACGTTTTAAATGTTTGCCCTGGATTTTGGTGTGCAGAAAGCTTCTCTGAATAGTGAAAACCCTTCAGGTTTGCACTTACAAAGTAGTTAGCACTGAAACCAGCCTTTGCTGCAGGTATAGCAGACAGATGTGAGCAGAGCACTTCCCTGGATGCATTTACTGACTGCTGCAATAAAGGTATTTAATGCATTCGCTGGCTGCTTTCCCTGCTCTAGGTGCTGGGGGCAGGCCCTTCAGGCAGCACACAATGCTCAAACAGACAAGCTCCCTATCACCCACGCAGCAGCTCACTGGCAGCTGGGCCACTCTGCTCCTCTTGTCTCCAGTGCAGGATATCAGGACAGCAAACCTTTCAGCACAGTTGTGCCCTGGTCCAGAACTGTGGTTGCAGTTACGAAAAAAACAAACCACAAACACACAGCAAAGTCCAGCACCCCCAAGAAACCCAAACACCACCAAACCCCCAGCACCCCTCCCCAACTTATTAGACAAACATCACTGGCTATCTCTGAAGGCAGAGTGACATTATGGATCCCTCCCAGTTTAGGAAAGGTTAGGCACTGGCTCCTTTCCCTAACGTCAGAAGCAGCAGCTGTGTCAGTATAGAACACAAACCACTACCGGAGCCAAACACACAAGAGGCAGCTACACCTACTGGCTCCTGAACAATTCAAACTTTTTAAATCACAGAAATGTTTAAACACGTAGAGTCTGAAAACAGTGTGCTGCAAGTGACAGGGGATGCACTGGGGGAAGTAGTCCATGACTGAAGAGCTCCAGAATTACAGCATTTCTGTACCATGAGCTGCCAGCCTAACACAGCTCTAGGCACTGTGAACAAACCCAGGGTCAATTTCTTCTCGCCGTATCCCCTCACATACTCTTCCCATTCCTCTGTAATGCCTGAACGTCCTCCTTCCAGCTGTTCCATCCATTTTCGTTCCCCCAGGCACAGGCCCCTTGGGAGCAAGGAGTCTCCCTCAATTGTCAAAGACAACACAAATTACAAGGCAATGTTCACTCTGCTTGTGGGCACTAAAGGGTAATTTAAGAAATTAAAAGAGCGAGGTTGTGTGGGTGGGACCCTTGGCTACTTTTAGAAAGTTGAGCAGGGTCAGCTCTAACTAGTGGGTGAAGGAGCCTGATTGCAGCTTTCCCGGGGCTCAGGGGGATGAATGCCCAGCACTCCAGGAGCGATCCTGAGCATGCAGAGCCACCCTCTGGGAAAGGGCCTGTTGCACAGCAGCCCTAACTGCTGTGCGTAGCTCCTCTGGTAAGGTCAGGCCTAGGTCAGACACCAGAGAGCAATGAATCAGGCCACCCCAGTAACCAGGTGTACTTGACTCTCTTCAAACAGGCTGAAGTTTCATTTCATTCTGAATACACATACTGAACACACATACTGAAAATGGGTTTCTTAAAAAAAATGACCAGGAATGTCCTAGTGAAGGGTGCTGGGATACAATGGAGAGGATTCCAACATCTGCATTAGCAAATCCTGAATTTGCCACTATTGGCACTTTAGCCAAGCCTAAGAGTAGCAGAATTCCACAAGGAAAGCATTAGTTACTGCCCAAATCAGGGTAGTAGCTGAAGACTTCAGCAATCACAGGACAGCTGAAAGCTGCCCAGTCCTAAGGATTCATCACTCTTCCTTGCTGCGTGTTCACTGCTCCAGACCACTGTACGTCAGAACCATCATACAAATGTTGCTTTCCAGACATCTTTGGCCAAACAAATGGGTCTCCACTGCCAACAAGGTACCACAAATGTGCAGCCAGGAACATCCCCTCTAGAGCCATTCCCCAGCCTATCAGAAGTACCCTACATGCTGTGACACAAAATCCACTACTTCCCAGACATAAAGACCCTATTCTTGACCTCCAACTTACATCCAGCCAAGATACCCTACACGGAATGAAATGGGGACATCTGCAATAGCCCCACAGATACGCAGCCACCTTTTAGCTCCCAAGTCTGTAATGTTATCTGTTTCCCCAGCCAACACTGAGTGAATATTTTCACTTCCAAATCAAGACACATTATTTAGCTACTACTCAACATGAATACACATACTTCTGTACAGAAGGAAGAGCAGATCTGTGCATGCCTAAGACTGAAAAAACAGACAAGTAAAAATTCCCTAATTAAATTTTCAGCTAACCCCAAAAGCGGAGTGAGACCCCTAGAGAGAGCAGTAATGAGTATTTGTGAAACACAGTTCAGGTGGTTTGAGTCAGAGTTTCTGCAATTCCATTCCAGAATTACGCAAGGGGATCTGATCAGAGAAGGGCAGCACAAAGTGTCTGCTAAGCACTGCTTAGCAACCGAAAGACATCATCATTTTGCCTCTGAGGATGCAAAGATTGCCACATAATATCTCTCTTCTGACATTTACTTAACACCCTGCGGAAACAATCATACATCTGGCCTCCTTAAAGATGTAAGAAATGCTCCTTAGAAAGAGGTGTCCATGCTTGCTGCTCTACCAGTTCTCTGTTCCCAGAGTCCAGCTATCATCCTATTCCTTCTTTATCCACCACCATCTGCTCACTTAGGCATTCCAGTCAGGACTCTCTCAATTCCACTACTCTCAATGCAGACCTATTTAATGTGCCATCAACATCCCTAAAGCACAGATAGAATACAAAAGTTACCTTCCTCCAGCAGTTTACGAAAGGAGGCTAGGAGGGACACCAACTCACTTCCCAGTCCACTACACATCTCAGAGTTTCTGTCTTTCCATAACAAAAGGTAACCATTTCCCGCACAGCCACCGTACAGCAGTTCTGACCTTCCTGTGCATTTTGTGGTCACATTTCTTTCAGAAGTCAAATATGTTACATTACACTTTGTCGCCTTCATTCTTCAAAGTCTCTGCTTCTACTACCAAAGCTAAGATGTTAGTGGGATGAACCATGCCTCACAGTAGTGCCTAAAGGCAGCCTATGCATCTGCAGTCTGTGTGATAAAGCCAGGTGTCAGAAAGAACACAGGTCACTGTGATCATCAATCTGGACACAAGTAAGCAGGTAAGCTGAGGAAAACTTTTATTTCAAGTGAAGCAGTGGTTCTTGTGCTTCTTGTGCTTTCTGCAGCAGCAAGCTCCCCCTGGAGACCCACCTCCTCCCCACCACCTCAGGGAGTGCTAATCTCATGGACAATCTGGTGTAAAGTTACCTTCTAATAATTAATGCTCTGACATCAAAGTCAGTATGCAGCTGTCTGTAAACCATCTTTAGCCCAAGAAACGAAGGGACGCCGGCACAGATTTTATCCAGCCTCTCTTCAGCTTCAAAAACCACACACAGGCAAAGCATTAATGGGAAGATTCTTTTACAAAAATGGACCTTTGATGTTTAAAAATAATTTGTTTTGTTTTGGGTTTTTTCCTCAGGACTGAAAAAGGACAAAAAGCAGATGCCATGTGGCTAGCCCTGCTCTGTTGTTGCTGCTGAGCGCAAGGAGAGCAGAGGATGGCAGGAATGGAGGAGGGAACAAAATGTAATCAATCAGCAGCAAAAGCAGCAGAGATCAAAGGGCTTGAAAGCAGCAGTCAAAATCACATGCTGTTTAACACAAGGGCAGAACCCCCCCAACAGAATCTGCAGCTGCTTCCAAAGCTGCTCTCAAACTGGAAGGGAAGCTGGCTTCAGAAGTGCCTCCGAGTGGTTTGAACTGGACTGCAGTTCCGAGAAAGATGCTGGATCACGAGAGTCCTTCGGCCACCGCCGTTCCCAGCAGCGCAACTTCACGCTAAGCTGTAGCCAGCACAACGCTGGAATGAGTTCTGTCTCTCCAGCCAGAGTGTGCAGAAGTGCAGGCAATGGCACTGGTGAAACATACCACCACAAATCCTTGCACTTCTTCCTCCCTTTTCAGATACAACTGAACTCCTCCTTTCCAAATCCCTCACAGGTAGAGCATGTTTGAAGCAAGCAACATGTTACACTGGACAAATCAGCCTGCCTACTGTGTAGTTCTTCCTGTGGAGGCTGCCCAAGGTCAAAGGTTAAACAACACTGATTTGATGGACCCAAACATGTTTCTAATACATTGAAATATTCAGCGATGGGTTTCCAAGGCCTCTTTCTGCTACATTTGTAACTGCTCCAGAGTCTTTTCAGGGTCTGTATTCTGCTCCTAAACAGTTCAGAAGTTCACCAAGAATGGACTGCAACCACAAAGAAGTCAAGACAGTAGAATCTCTGCATCAACGTGGGAGCACACACATAGTCTTACTAAATTTCTCCCTGATGGAGCTCTCTCCAAATCTCATCAGGCAGCCTTTTCTTTCTCTGCTTAAGGTTGTCCATTGTTTAATCCCATGGCTCCATCAGAGTCAGACACAGATACCAACCCCCAACTCTAGGAGGTACTGAAGAATGAGGAACAATGAAGGGCATCTCTGACCACTAAAGTCAACCCTAGTGATGATGCGTGCAGCAAAGGAAAAGAGCTGATCATAAAGACTCCAGGATGTGAAGCTCCCAACACACAAAAATGCAAAGTTATGAGTTTATATGCCTCCTGAGCTTCATTTTACACTACTTGCCAGAAATATCCAACCTTGCTGAAGGCATTCGATTCCCTACAGAAAGCCTATTAAGCATATTTAACACTACTATTTAGCATCACAGCACTCCCAGACCATCAGTTCTGGTATCAGTATGTGGGCTAAAGCATTTTTAATTTTAACCAGTACAGTTTTACTTCAGAGGAACCAACAATGATGACAGATGTGCAATTTGTCCTTCTGGAAAAAGTATTAGAGAGAGGTAGACTTTATTTGAGAAGCAGGATATTTTAGAACAAAACAGAAAACACTTTTATATGCAAGCAGAAATAGGGAAGGAAAAGGAGGGAAGGTTTCTGCTTCATCTGCAATACTAAGAAAGTTAAGACTCACAGAAGGGATGAGACTAGACTGTAAGGAAAAGGTCCAGATTTGTTGGGGTTTTTCTGAATATTGAACTCTTGGCAAGATGCAACTGTAGCTGAAAAATTCCTTTCCTAGATCTATATCCCTTACATTCTACCAAACAGTTTAACTCTTTTGGTGACATGTAAGTCAGAGTGACCACAGGCAGAAAGAACTCTGAGGAAGCAGATGGTAACAACTGCCAGCATGAAACATTGCTTTCACAATAGCTTTACTACACAGTTCCATATTCAGAAAGGCTCAGACAAGAAGTCTGAGCATACACTACAGTATAAGAGGCAGGAACTCTGACCATCTTCTCAGATCTTGGAAGCCATAGGATCGGATTGCAACAAACCTAAGACCACCAATTCTGCTTTCTGGACAACCTTGTGCAAGTTAGAAAATTGATCACTTTCCATACCTAAAACTCTGCCAAGCTTATACCTTCTGTGGGATGTGGGAGGTGTGTCAGTCACAATAAGCAGGAAGCACCTTCAAGGTACTATAAAACACAAGTTTGATCAAACTTTGCTCATCTTTAACAAAACTACAGAGCAGACAACATTTAAAAGAAAAAGACAAGTACCCAGGAATCAGGTGACAAAGTGGGCATCTGCTAATGAAATTTGCAGGGAATATGAGGCAGAGAGGTTGGCGCTCTTCTGGTATCATCAAGGTTCAAAGCTTTGCTTGCCTCTGGACAGTAAATTCTTAAATTTCCATCCTTCATATTTCCTGTGCAGTATTTCCTTACTGGACTCTTGGCAGAACTGTGTGGCACCAGGCACCTAACGCTATATTATGGGGAAAAAGTCTTAAATATGGAAACATCTTTTTCCTTGCAGGAGCTCAGCCTCAGGCAAGACAGGATAAAAAAAGCACTCATTGCAAATAGATTTTCCCTACCTGTTCTTGCTCCTTTTGCAGTTCTTGGCTGTTCTTAGACTTCTTTGGCTTAGAAGGGCCTCCAGGGCTGGAAGTAGTTGTTGGCAGCTTTGAAGATGGCGTATCTAACCCAAGAGATGGTGCAGCTACAGAAGAGTCCCCCAGACGCTGTCCATTTCCAGAAAAAGGGACAAAAGGGGTAGACTCAGGCTCTGAGGAAGGGCACAGCTCCTCCAAACCAGCATGAGATTCCCTAATCGAGCCTTGCTTGTCTGTGCAGCTGTTTAAAGACATGGCCACATCCCTGTGGTCCAGGTCCTTTGGGAATGTGTTTGCTTGAGGTAGGGGCACATCTTCTGCTGCTTCGATAGAGCCTGACCTCACTGTCTGCTCACTGCACCGCACCGTGGCACCCACTGACTCCTCCTGAACAGATGAACTGCATTTCTTCATGACAACTCTTGAAGGGGACACCAAAAGGAATAAAAACAGAAGAATTTATCATAACAGTACTGCCCTCCTTATTCTCAACATGACCATGACAGAAAAAAACAGCTGGACTCAAATACACCTCTAATTTAATGATCTGTTTCTTCCAGATACCCACAAAGAATGAGCTTCAAGAGCTTTGAAGTTAGGAGTTGGGAGGTCAGGGGTGTGTTAGAAAACTTAACAGGAACTACCCACTCCACAGGAAGAAAGCTGCCTTCCAGGAAAAAACAGCAGTCAGTGGTAAAGCACAGCTTTTAGTCACTCCTCTCACCATATAGACTGCACAGAACTGGCTAGACGACCACAGAAAGGCTGTCATTGACCTTCACCTCACCCTCCCAAACAGACAGTAGGAGGCACTGCAAGGACTGGGAGTTTAATGCCTGAAATCTGAAGCAGGGAAGAATGAAGTGGTAAATGAATGTCCTCTCAGGGAAACTTTTAACTTTGTCTGTTTTGCTCACGGGACAAAACAACAAACAAAAAAACTAAACAACAAATACAACAACACCAACAAAAAAAGAGAATGAGAGAAATAAAAGAGGACACAAACAAGCCTCTTTAATCTGCACATGACTGGCCAGTGCCAGCATCTACAGCTGTGGGAAGCACATCTGGGCAGCAGTTTCAGATAAACAGGCAAATACAATAATTACTGAGTGCTGCAATGTTTGTCCTCTTTTTTTTTTTTTTTTTGTATGTGTGTATTTGAAGCAAAACAAATTCACCACCAGAGTAGAAAGAAGAAATAAAGAATCCAAACTTTGCTCCTTCTAACCTGATTATGGCACTGCCTCCAGTCAGGCCAAGAGACTTCAGTGTTGTCTTCTCTAGAGCCTCTTTCCCTGTTACCTGCAACAAAGCCAGGGGAAAGCAATTATGGCAGCTGCCTACCTGGGTGAACATTTAAAGTGCTCTTTCTAGAAAGAAGCCTGTATCAAAACAAACACCACACAGCACTGGAAACAGCCCAGACCACACTCTTTCTGCAACTGGAAATGAGACCCAAATCCATCTGTATTTACCTGTAGTGCTTTACCAACTTCACTTATTAAATAACCTCAGGGGAAGGTGGCCTACCTATATTTCCATCCCATACCTACATCCAAATCAGATCTGATTTCAAGAAGGCATTATTTTTATGTCAGAACATAAATCACAGGCAACGTCTCAGATTTCATTACATACACCTCCCATCTGCTTGTAACAACCTGTTCCAGAATAAAGATGGTCTGTCCACAGAGGTCAGTAGGAAGTGAAGGGGACAGTTAGGGAGAGCAAATTCCACAATACGCACATACAAAATATTAAACAAAACATTAAGAGCAAAAGATCAAAACAGAGAGAAAGGCAAATATTTATTAAAATGAAACCACTGTTTTGACTCGAGCTTTAGAAGAACTTGGAAAGAAAAACACAAACAGGTCATTGAGCTCATTTTATGGGCTCAGAGGTCTCAACGGCCCAGGGTTACGTTCCAAGAGAGCTTTTTTCCATACAGACACGTCATGCTTTGAAAAGACCAACATTTTTCTACTTCCACTCTCAAGCAAGTTCAAAAGAAACACTTTCCAGGTTGGAAAGCTGAGATGAGTTTTTCTTATTTTTTAGGACAGAAAGAGAAGAGACAGAAGGAGAAAAGACTTTTCTGACTTACCTCATCTCGCATGTAAATACAGACTGGAGAGAATTCACCAGGCTGTTCCATAAACTCCCTGCAATAAAAAGCAAAATACTGTAGCATCTGTGGGGCAGTCCTCCTCCTCCAAAACCAATGCAGAGCACCAGTAAGGAATTAAACTAGGTAGTAACACTCTCCTCCATGTTCCTCCAGCAACAGCCCTGAAACAGCTCATAGAGACAGTAGTCAACATCAGGTAAAGCATTTCTCTGATGTAGTCACTGCTGCTTAAACACAGCCCCAGATGTTTCAAAAACAAAAGAGAGATAATTAATTATCCAATTGGCTGGTTTTACTACAGAAATTGAGCACACCATTCTTCACCTGCCTCAGTACCTGATCTGAACATGATTTACTAATACTTACTCTTTTTAAGTCCTTATCTAAGTTAAGTAAGTTTATTATAGTTCGGATTGCACCTTCTTTGGGGACAAGTCCATGTATTCATAGCAATAAGCACAAGGAGATACTGCTCTAAAGCAAATTGTTAGAGGACAAAGAGTTTTCCTGTCCTAGTATCAGACAGATGAAAGAGACAGAGCAGAAGCTTTCAGATTGTGGAGACCAGGGACAAAATAAAGCCAAACAAAAGGCTGCTACAGTAGACAAAGTAAAGAGGAACTCACATTAAGCATTTCGGTGAGGAAGGACACATATGAGCAATGATGCAAACTGCTGACAGGCCATGTGCAGACAGTGTAAGATGCTACTCTTGAAAAGATGCCACTCTTCCCATTTTCCTCTAGATAAGCAATTCAGAAGACAAGAGTCTGCATACCCAGATCTTACTCCTTTCAATGCAGTGGTTCAAACAATCTTATGTATCATCACAACGTTTCAAGTTACTTAACAACAATAGCTTTGCCAATATTATCTTAAGCAGTCTTTCCATGACATCCAAAATGCATCAGAGATGAGCAGCTTGGAAGGATATACACAATCAATGTCTTACATAACGTTTTAACACAAATCTATTTAACCTTGCACCAAGTGACAAAACAAACTAAAGAGTGAAGGAGTCAAGCAGCCTACAGAGTAGCAAATGAAAAGAAATAGACATTAAGTTTCAGGAATATTAATCAGAAACATTTGCATTTTGTCTCAAAGCTCAGCTTCAGTGAAATGGAAGTGAAACAGCTGGAACTAGAAGTGATTCAGGATTGAGAGAGCTATCTAGAAAATTATGATACTCAATCCTTGAGCAATCCCCAAGAGCAAGAAGACATCAAAGATTTCTAGACCAAAGATGTAGAGAAGCAAACCTGTTAAGCACAGACCAGAACTGAGACTTCTGTTTGGTTTAATTGTAGCAGTCTATGTCTTGTCTTGATCTAGAGGTTAAAACATAAACCTCTCTAAATAAAGCATGCAACAGCATGGTGATACGGGACAAACTGAGTCACGATGAAACTGAGCAGCTCCACTCTACAGTTAGCAAATCCAAACAGACTAACCTGTAAAACCAGTACTGAGGGTAGAGTCTGGTTTAGGGAAGTCAAGGGCTGAGAACTACTTCCAGACTAGCTGCAATAGATCACAAGGGGTTTATAGTCCTGAGATACCATTCTTTCAGAAGACTTTACCCAGCCACTGCATCAAATCTGCAACAGACACACAGAGAGCATCCCAGAGAGGTTGTGGAGTCTCCTTCTCTGGAGACTTTAAAACTCACCTGGATGCATTCCTGTGTGGACTACCCTAGGTGATTCTGCTTCTGTCAGAGGGGTTGGACTCAATGATCTCTGAAGGTCCCTTCCAACCTCTAATAATCTGTGATTCTGTGACCCAAATTATCACATTTCAGCTTCAGATTATGAAACAGTTAACTTCCTAACTCAAGATGAACAACCAAAACAACACTAGAATAGGTCTGTCACCATTTGTAGTTATCTCCTGCCAAGGACAGAAAGCTGTATACAATGCTTTGCCAGGAATGAAGATACTAAGTTCCTAATATAGAATGAGCATAACCTTATGAATCAAGCCCCAGGCTCCAACCTCCCTCACTCTTTCACAGCAGTAAGGGAGTAACTTCCAAAGGCCAATGCTTGATGAGGAAGTGCAGGGGGAAAAAAAAGTCTTGCCTCTTGATTGGAGCATGGGAACAAAGTAGCACCTAAGAGACTACCTTTAGCACACTGTAGCAGCCTATGTGTGCTCACGCTTTTCCAGACAATTCAGGAGAGCTACTGACCTCTACCTTATCTTCAACAGGTTTTGCTTCCAATCAGGACAAGCTGTAGCCCTAGAGGAATCCCTGATAGAAGTGCACAAAAGATAAGGGACTGCTGAGACATGGAGGAATCAGCACAGAATCACAAAAAGACAAATGAAACAGCCTACAGGAATAAAAGCTTGAATCTCAAGTTGCCCATCAGAAAGGTGGATGATCACCACTTAGGAAGAGAGAAACCAAGGCAGAATGGAACACGTCCTACCCATATAAACCTCTAAGAGAAGAAACCAGATTGACTTACACAACCTAGTTTCGTTCACCTTTCCAAAACTAGTTTCCACTTCAATCCAAACAATTCTTTGGATTGAAGATTCTTCTAAAAAGGTATGGAAAAATATCTGAACTTCATGAATGACACTACAAAAGTAGCAAAGAGTCACAGTCATTGTTAAGACTGTCTTCGAGTGTCCTGACTGCAATCCAGTCTGTGTAGAATGGTGTACAAGGCTGTTGAAGCTGCCAGGCAGGCAAGAATGGGAGAGAGAAAAGCAACAGTTCTCCCAGGCCTCATGCTACAACGCTTGTGCCCTCAACCAGTCTCTGCAGAACAGACGCCAAGCAAAGATCCCCCAGAGACTTATTTTTGTCTAACTCTTGGAAGCTAGCAGGCTCCTCCTCCAGCTGCTGTTAATCCATTACATGCATTCACTGAGGCAAGCACACACATCAAACACACTGTCATTTCTTTGATGTGCTGTTCTTCAGAAGGGGAAAGGCAAGCAGATTAGATTCCTTCATGTAGTGATCTGACAGGGCCTGTAAACATCTTGTGCAAGGACTGCCGCACGCTGAGAGGAGGAGCAGCCTTACAATAGCTTCCAGACCTTCTTCAGACCCAATTAGCCAAGATGGACGCTGGAAACCCGGGGGAAATTCCAGTGGATTTAGAATACTTCCCCTCACGCACTTAGAGCAGCTGAGCATTCCAGGAAAACATCTCCAGTTGGAAAGTCAAAGGAAGGATTCAGTAAAAGTCAACAACTAGCTGACTAGTTAGTCAACTCAGTCAATACACACTTAAAAGCAGCAGAGGCCATGAAATCTACATGGACGGCTACAGATGCAGCTTGTTCTGTGCCAGAGTCACATGCAGCATCTTTGCTGTTTGTTGAACTTCATCAAAGTTTGCAAAGTCCATCCAAACATGTGAGCTCTGCTTCCAGAGGGCAGAAAAGAACAGCTGTGTCTTATGAACTGAAGTTAATAATTCTTAGCACACTGTAGCAGTTGGAAGCTTTAAAAAAAGCAGCATGCACATTAACTAATAGCACCACAATAACCTGTAACAAACAAACCCACTCCAAAGGAGCACAATTATATAAAAAGCTTGAAATATAAACTAAAGAAATAACCAATTCATGTACAAGAAAGCCACACAAAGGCTATTTGTCATTGTCCGTAACTACCACCCCCACCAGTCTTACAGTTCCCAAACTGCAACTGGCACAAAGTGTGCCATAAGGTACAAGAGGAACCTAAAAACACCCTGAAAAATTGTACCTGGCTTTTCTTGCCTACCTCCTTCCTATATCAAAAGAAAAATAACTTGTTCCTCTTTACCACTTACATAAAGACTGCTCCTT
>VWYK01083987.1:18695-30254 GCA_013399775.1 Semnornis frantzii | reverse complement strand
GAGATGGGGCTGGGTGAGCTGGGAGATTGGGCTGGGTGAGCTGGGAGATTGGGCTGGGAGAGCTGGGAGATTGGGCTGGGTCAGCTGGGAGGTCTCTTCCAAGCCAAGGCCCTTCTGTGCCAGGTGTGCTTGGGATGAATTTCCTCAGGTTCAGAAAGTCTTTCTGGCAGCCAGCAGCAAGAAGGGGAATGGAAGAGCCATGCTCAGATGTTCTCCTCCATTGACACAGGCAAATATTAGCTGCTGATGCATGAGCCCCAGTGGGGAGCAGGGGGCAGCTCTGCATTAGATCTTCTTAATTTGGCTTTTTCCTCCAAGCACAAAATCAATGTTTCCATCTGCACTTGCCCAGGCAGCTCTTTGGGTCTCCTTTAATAATGCAAATCTGGCCTCTGTGAGGGCAGACAGGGAATGGGCAACTTCCTGCCAGGGACCTGCTGGTGCCCGAGCTGAGGAGGTGCCACAGGTGGGAAGAGCCCCAGGGCACACCAGAGCAGTGCAAGGAGCTGCCTGTGCTGTGCCATGCTGTGGGGAGCCCAGGCAGGCCCCCAGGGTGTGTGAGCCACAACAGCTTCAGCGTCAGAGACAAAGAGCTGGTGGAGCTCAGCATCCTCAGCCAGTGCCTGCCAATCCCTCAGGAGCTGCCCACCTTGGAGTAAGCCTAGAGCCAAAAGGGAGCTGATGAGAGTAGTGGAAGTCAGAGGGAGCTGCAGGAAAGGCTGCTGGGCTCCCTGCAAACATCAGCTACTCTAATTGGAAGCTTTGTTTAATTTGGCTTTGAGATGGAATTTCCTTTGCCTTCCCCCAGAGCTGCATTCCCCACTCTGGATCAGCCCAGGGATGTGGTCAGCCACAGCTGCTCTGTGCCCAGGGAGCAGCCATTGCCCCCTGAGCCGTGGTCAGCAGGTCCTGA
Source organism: Semnornis frantzii (assembly GCA_013399775.1). NCBI lineage: Eukaryota > Metazoa > Chordata > Aves > Piciformes > Ramphastidae > Semnornis > Semnornis frantzii. Next base: position 29,341 of record VWYK01083987.1, on the reverse strand, counting down.
GGAGAAGGACTTGGGGGATGCATCCAGTTCTGGTGCCCCCCAGCACAAGAAGGACCTGGAGCTGCTGGAGAGAGTCCAGAGGAGGCCACAAGCATGATCAGAGGCTGGAGAACCTCCCCTGTGGGGACAAGCTGGGAGAGTTGGGGCTGTGCAGTCTGGAGAAGAGAAGGTTCCAGGGAGACCTCAGAGCAGCTTTCAGTACCTGAAAGGGCTCCAGGAGAGCTGGGGAAGGACTTTTGACCAGGGCTGGCAGTGCCAGGATGAGGGACAATGGTTTGAGACTGGAGAAGAGAAGGTTCCAGGGAGACCTCAGAGCAGCTTTCAGTACCTGAAAGGGCTCCAGGAGAGCTGGGGAAGGACTTTTGACCAGGGCTGGCAGTGCCAGGATGAGGGACAATGGTTTGAGACTGGAGAAGAGAAGGTTCCAGGGAGACCTCAGAGCAGCTTTCAGTACCTGAAAGGGCTCCAGGAGAGCTGGGGAAGGACTTTTGACCAGGGCTGGCAGTGCCAGGATGAGGGACAATGGTTTGAGACCGGAGCAGAGGTGATTGAGGTTGGACACCAGAAAGAAGCTCTGCACAATGAGGGTGCTGAGGCACTGGGACAGGTTGTGCTGGAGACATTCAAGATCAGCCTTGGTGGGGCCTGGTTGGAGGTTTCCCTGCTGGCTGCTCAGACAAGATGCCCTCCCAGAGTCCCTGCCAACCCAGGGCTCCGCCATCCTCTGATGTGCATCCCAGGGTGTCCTGGGGCAGGATCCTGCAGCCTGTCCCCCTTGCAGCCGCCGCTCTAGCTGGACTCAGCAGCAGCCCTGGGGAAAAGGAGCTCCTGGCAGCACGGCTGGGCTGGGCTGGCCATGGCAGAGTGGCTTTGCCCACCTCCCACCAGCTCCGTCCGCCAGCCCTGGCCCTCTGCTGCGGTGCACTCGCGGAGCAGCGCTGGAAGGAGGACAGCAGCCTAACGAGAGCTTTGCAGCCCAATTTCCAAGTGTGGCCAACAAGATCCAGCAGGCACTTGGGAGAAATCAAGAACTTTATCTCCAATCAGGCAGCTTTTATCTGCTTAGGAATAAACAAGGCTGAGGCAGGCAGTGGCAGCAGCAGCTGCAGCGCCAAGGAGCCCAAAGCCAGACCCTTCTGCGCGGAGTAAATAATTGATGGCAGAAAAATTCTGCTTAGGCAAAGCCCTTTCAATTACCTGGCAGCAGAGGCAGGCAGTGGGAGAGGTTAATGGCTCTGAAATATTTAAGGAGAGGCTGTTTGCCCGGGCACAGCAGCGTTTGTCTTTCATTTACCCCACCCAGGCAGAAGGTTTGAGGAGCTAAGTGGCAGGTAAGGGTGGGAGCAGCTCCTCCTGCTCCACAGGGAGTTTGTGGAGCACCTAAGGGGCACCCTGCTTTGGGGCTGAAAGGCAGGGATGGGGCTCACCTGGCAGTGAGCTGGGCACTGCAGCCTTAACTGCAGCTGGACCTGAAAGGAGCTTGGAGCCAGGTGGGGTTAGTCTCTTCTCCTGAAGGACAAGAGATGGGACAAGAGAAATTGGCCTCAAGTTGCCCCAGGGGAGGTTTAGGTTGGACATGAAGAAGAATTTCTCCACCAGATGGGTTGCCAAGGCCTGGCCCAGGCTGCCCAGGGCAGTGCTGGAGTCTCCATTCCTTTGGGTGTTTCAAAGCTGTGGAGATGTGGTGCTGAGGACCATGGTTTGGTGGTGCCCTGGCACTGCTGGGGTAAGGGTTGGACTGGCTGACTGAAAGCTCTCTTCCAGATAAAACCATTTGTAGAGTGGGGAGCACCCAGTGCCAGTCTGTGCCATGGCATGGGGGCTACCCTGTGCCAGTCTGTGCCATGGCATGGGGAGCACCCAGTGCCTGTCTGTGCCATGGCATGGGGAGCACCCAGTGCCAGTCTGTGCCATGGCATGGGGGCTACCCTGTGCCTGTCTGTGCCATGGCATGGGGAGCACCCAGTGCCAGTCTGTGCCATGGCATGGGGGCTACCCTGTGCCAGTCTGTGCCATGGCATGGGGAGCACCCAGTGCCTGTCTGTGCCATGGCATGGGGAGCACCCTGTGCCAGTCTGTGCCATGGCATGGGGGCTACCCTGTGCCTGTCTGTGCCATGGCATGGGGAGCACCCAGTGCCAGTCTGTGCCATGGCATGGGGGCTACCCTGTGCCAGTCTGTGCCATGGCATGGGGAGCACCCAGTGCCTGTCTGTGCCATGGCATGGGGAGCACCCAGTGCCAGTCTGTGCCATGGCATGGGGGCTACCCTGTGCCCAGCCGTGCCGTGGGATGGGGAGTCCCCCCGTGCCCAGCCGTGCCGTGGGATGGGGAGTCCCCCCCGTGCCCAGCCGTGCCGNGGGGAGCACCCAGTGCCAGTCTGTGCCATGGCATGGGGGCTACCCTGTGCCCAGCCGTGCCGTGGGATGGGGAGTCCCCCCGTGCCCAGCCGTGCCGTGGGATGGGGGGTCCCCCCGTGCCCAGCCGTGCCGTGCTGCGCTACCCAAGCCCCCTGGCGCTCGCCGCGCAGTTGCTCGCCGCTTGGCCTTGGTCGTTGCGGGGTTCTGGCGCTGGTGCCTGGGCGCTGGGTGCTGTGTGGGTCCCTCCGTCCCTGCTAACTTCCCTCTCTTCCCTTTCATCCTCATCAATAATTTATTCTTGTTTGTTCTGTTCACTTTCATATTTGTTGTTTTTCTTCCCCATTAAAATTCTACTTCAGTGGATCCTGGAGAAACTTTGAAGCTCTCCCTCTCTGTCCTCAACCTTTCTAGGGATACAAAATTCCTCTCCATCTCCCACCCCCACCCCTGGAGGATGGCCGTGGGGAGGGACATACTTAACCTCCTCCCTCCTGGCTCCCTTCTCGGGGGCTCTCGGGGGCGAGGAGCATCTCTGGGTGTGCGAGGAGCTGGTGCCTTGAGTAGCAGGCAGGACCGGGGCCGGCTGGGGGAGCTGACCACAAAGAACCAAACTATTTCTGGCACTGTAACATCCTCTGCTGCGGAGGCGCTGGGTCAATAAAAGCCTTCTCTGAGGAGGGTTTGCTCCTCTGATGTTAAAAAGACTTCACATGTTCAAAGCTGAGCGCAGGTTCGGGCGACAAAACTGCCCTTCCAAACCCTGCTGGGGAGGGCTCTCAGCAGCGCAGCGTTGCCTGGCCCCCTCGCCCTGCCCTCCCTGCAGCAGCTTCTTTAGCTCTTTGCTTTTCCCCCACCCGCGAGCTCTGTTTTCCCTCTTTTGGGCAATAGTTTTTCCCCCAGTGGAAGATGGAGTGTGTCGAATTCGCCTTCCAATCGTTCCTCCAACACCGAACCCGGCGGAGCTGCCGGCCCCTGGGGATGCCCTTGGGGAGCAGCTGGTGAGGACCGGCGTGGGGAGAAGCTGTGTTGTGTCCCCTCCTGGAGCAGCAGGGCAGCTGCAGCCTTTGGCACGGCTCAGAGAGGCACTTCCCAGGAGGGGAGGTGAAATGCCCCCGCGCTGGCAGCTATCCTCTGGTCCAGGGTAGCAAACTCTGCTGCTGCTGCTGTTACTGCTCGGACAGCAGCTCCCAGGGCCCTGCCGAGGACGAGTTGCTCCCTGCCCGGACCAGCCTGGCAGCTCCTGTCTCCTCTGCTTCCCATCAATATCTGTCCCTGCGTGGTGGAGAACTGAGCCTGCCTGCTGCTTTCTAGAGGCTCAGAGTGTGTGCCACCTCCAGCTACCCAGAGCTATAAAAGGGCAATTAATGATTATTAGCAAGCACATCCGTGACAGAACTTCCCCCAGGGGACCTGGCAGCCTCTTGATCTTGCTGTCCCTAAGCCTGCAGCCCTCAGCTAGGGGCAGGACCCATGAAAATTGACTGGGAGTGAGTCTTGCCCCTTGTAGGCCACAAAATCCTGCCTGCCAGGCTGCCTCCGGGGAGGTCTTGCTCTGGTTGTTGCTCCTGTCTGAGATTTCTGGGTCAGGATTATTGATTGGGATCATTAATTGGCTCTGCTCAGCGAGGGGTGAGCACGTGGGGCTCCTGAGAAGCCTTGGTAGGCACATCTCAGCATCCTGCCCAGGCTGGAGCTGTGCTGCTTTATGGCTCTCCTGGCAGCTGCTGCTGCTTCTGGAGGGTTGCTTTTGTTCTGTTCCTCTCACAAAGACTGGGATGAGCCAGCACTGGGATGAGCTTCAGCACTGCTCATCCCAGAGCCTGTGTGGCTGTCCCACCACCACCACTAACACCTTGGGTGCAAGCACCCAGCACCACTGCAGGGTCTGGGGCTACCTGAGGGTGTGTGGGGCTGGAGAACTGGAGCCTGAAGGGATGAGAAAGGGGTGATGGGGGGAGGGGGAGGTTTGGTTGCCCATGGAGGGTCAGAGCAGCCTGGAATGCTGTGGGTGCTGCTTTGGTTGGGCTGTCAGAGCTGTCCTGGCTCTGGTGACTTCTGTCCAAACTGCTCCTGCAGCATCTCAGCTCAAGGCTTCCTGGGTGCTGCCACCAGTACAGGAGTGGTGCTGAGGGACATGGTCTGGGGGTGACCTGTCAGTGCTGGGGCTGTGGTTGGACTCTACCTTAAGGACCTCTGCCAAAGAAAATGATTCTGTGACTCTGTAACTGCTGCTCAGCTTGAGGAGAGCTTCAGTGAAGGGTCTCCTGAAAGGGCACTGTGGGAAGAGGCTTTGTTTTGGGGAGGAGCAGAGGTTTTCTGGCACCCTGAGCTCACTCCTGTTTGGCTGTGACAGGTAAAAGAAAAAGCACTTTGAGAACTGAACTCACAGCTGCAGGTCTGAAGGAAACTGGAATTTCTTAGCCTGGAGGAGGGAGGAGAGACAATAGATCCAGCTCAGTTAAACAGTAATCACAGGGTGAGGAGAGGGGCTGAGAAATTTAAAGCTAATTAAAAGTATCTGAGGTTTTTGCTAAACCCACTTCTAAGGCAGACAAATGGAAACAACCCACGGGGTGGTGATGAGCCCTGGGTCTGTGCTAGAGATTTGCAGGAGAATAAATTTAGCAAATCACCAGGAAAGGCTAAAAGCAAGGCAGGAGCTGCAGCAGGCTCAGCTCCCCGTGCTGGGAACTCTCCCAATTCCTGACAATGATCCATTCCAGGAGACATTTCCACTTAGCTTACCTCACCTTCAAACCTTCCTATTGAACTCTACCTGCCATTAATCCTGCTTCGTGCTCACCTTCCTCTCCTCAGCATTATTGCTTCTCAGCATGGCCACATCCATCCTCACCCTCCCGGCCCCTTCCCTGCTCCTGCTCTGTTGAACGAGGGTGAAGCTTTCAATTACAAAGGGGGGTGGGGGGGAGCTGCTTTCTGTGGCTGCCAGGCCACAGCAACTCGAGGCTTCTGGGGCAGCTTGAAGTTGTTCCAGAGAGCTGCAGCCCTTCAGCATCTTCTGCTCTTCCCTGCTGGCTGGGATGCTCCTGGCAGCAGTGCCAGAGAGCTGCAGCCCCTTGGTGTCTTCTGCCCTTCCCTGCTGGCTGGCATGCTCCTGACAGCAGTGCCAGAGAGCTGCAGCCCCTTGGTGTCTTCTGCCCTTCCCTGCTGGCTGGGATGCTCCTGACAGCAGTGCCAGAGAGCTGCAGCCCCTTGGTGTCTTCTGCCCTTCCCTGGTGGCTCCTGGCAGCAGATCCCTCCCAGGAGAGCAGAGCTCAGTCTGGACCCCAATCAGACACCCTGGATGAGGGGAGAGGCTTTTGGCTCTGGGAGCTGAGGAATCACAGAATGTTGGGGGTTGGAAGGGACCTTGAAAGATCATTGAGTCCAACCCTCTGGTATCTGTCTCTGAAGGAAAAGGCAAGTGGGAATTTTCCAGGAGCTGTGGGGCTTTCTTGAAGGACAAATGCAAGATGGGGACACAATGCAGACAAAAGGAGAGCAGCCTGGAGACAGCCCAGCAGCCCTGGCTGGGGCATGCAGGACATGCAGCAGCTGGGAGATGGAGAGCTGGGGAAAGAGAAAAAAAAAAAAAACCAACTCCACAAACCTAACCCTTATGGTATGGTAAAGAGAGGAGATAATAACAATAATAATAATAAAAAGGGAAATGAAATGAGCAGAAGGAAAAATCCCAACTGCATCTCCACAGACTGCAGGGTTCAATGAGCAGCAGGGCCAGAACAAAATGCAGACGTGGAGCTTCCTGAGCAAGTGAGGAGAGCTCAGGCAGGTGATAAGGAAGAAAAGGAAAGGGGAGAGAGAGAGAAAGAGAGAGGAGGGAGGGAAAAAAAAAGAACAACTAGAAGGGAGAAATTAGTGAAGGGAGAAAGCTGCAGGTGCTGTGGTGTTTTGCTATGCTAATAAAGAGATGAAAGCAAAGGGAACCCGAGCAGAGCCTGGCACAAGCCTGACTTTTGTTGGAGAGAATAAGAGGATAAAAACGTTTTTAACATTTATGAAGGAGCAAAATAAAGCAAAGAAAGGCTCAGAACATCCAGCTCCTAGATGAGGAAATTAAAGTACATAAAATATTTATCCATTTGTGCTGGGTGGCTGTCAGCCATGCGTGCAAGTGCAGGGAGGGCTGTTTCTAGGCACAGTTTTATTCTTGCTCCTATTATTTTGTTGGGTTGTGGTTTGGTTTTTTTTTATTTTGGTTGTGTTGTTTGCTTTCTGTGGGTTGGTTTTGGGTTTTTGTTGGGTTTTTGGTTTTTGTGGTTTTTTTTTTTTCTTCTTCTCCCTCCTCTCCCAGAGATGAAGAGAAACAATTTGGGAGATGGGAGCTGAACACTCAGCTCGTTTTCCACATTCCATTAACGTTTCATTTCTTAATGCCCTGGAAACAGAAATGGGAAGTTGCTCTGAAACATCACTCTGCTTCTAAAGCGTGGCAGAGAGGAGAGCGGTGCCAGGGCCGGGCAGCAGGATTACAAACTGGCATCTGCAGGAGAATGGGAGCCTTGGTGCTGAGGAGGTGCCAGATTGGAAGAGGCACTTCAGCGAGGCACAGAGAGGCTGGAACACAGGGCAGGGCTCTTCATGGCACCAGCTGCCTCTGCCCCAGCCTGAAAGGACCATTGCTGGAGGAGGCTCCTGGCTCCTCACGCCCTGAGTGCCTCCCCTGCTGTCCTTGCTGACACAGGGAGCAGAAGGCCTCCAGGAGCCTTCTTGCTGACTGCACTGGAAACCAGAGTGGCTTCCTCATCACAGATGTGGGCCTTGATGGCTTCAAGTGACAGCAGAGCACAGCACGTTCCTGAGCTCTTTTGGATGCTTCTTGCCGTGGCGCTGTGGGCACGGTGCCACCAGCACCTGGCACTGCACTCCTAAACCTGGCCACGGGGGCTGGAAGGAGTGGCTGGTTTGAGGAGCCCCCACGGGATCAGAGAGGGGAAGGGCTTGGAAAGCAGCTCTGAAGATCTACTCCACCCCCCTGTCAGAGCAGGATCATCTAGGGCAGGCCACACAGGAGCATCCCACATCTTTGCCATGCTTCTCAGGAAGGAATGGAGCTGTGTGGTGGGTGAGGGCAAGCTGCAGGTGAGTGGCTTGTGCCAGGGCCTGAGCTCTGTGCTCCACACCCAGGCAGGGAGAGAGGGGAGCAGGGCATGCACCCACAGGGGACCCATCTCCTGGCACTGCCAGCAGCTCTCCACGCCCAGAGAGTGGCACAGGGGTGGTTTGCTCACCTTGTCTGGGTGGCAGTGGTGGCCCCAGGCAGTGGCCATGCCAGCCCCTGGCCTAATGCTGGCTGTGAATGGTGTGGCAGGGGAGCGTGGGTGCTGCAGCCTCCTGGCTGCCCTCTCCTGCTGCCTGCCAGATGAGTTTGTGCTCCAGCAGCAGCAGCTGGAGTGTCCCAGCCCTGAGCTGCCTCTGGCTCAGCAAACATCTCTCCTCAGCCTGCAGGCTGCCCAGGCCCATTCCCCTGCCTTGGGCTGGGCTTTGGGAATGCTGCCGTGCTGGGGTCCCGCGGTGGGCAGCTGGAGCCTCCTGGCAGCTGGGTGGGCTGCCCGGGAGAGGACCAAGGGTGCAGGAGGATGAGCCTGGGTGCAGGGCTGTGCAGGCAGAGCAAGGCTCTGTCTCCCTCTTGTGACTGGCCTGCTGGGATGTCAGGGGTGGGCAGAGCTCAGGACCTCTGGGTGGAGGAGAAGAAGGTGGGCATGGCTGAGGATGCCCTTCCATGGGCAGCTCCAGGTGCAGGGAGCCCTCCTGCCCTTCCAGCCAGGACTGGGTTGGTGGTGGCTTTGCAGGGTCCCAAGTGCTGCTGTCACCTTGCACATCTCCCTGTACATCTCCTGGGGGTACTGCAGAAGCTGCTGAGGGGTTTTCCAAATCCCAACCTCCCAGGAAGGATGTGGGAGGACAGCTGTGGCTGGGAGGCACCTGGGAGCCTGCCTTCTCCTCCTGCATCCTTTGCAACCTTCTGTCAGCCATGGAGACATTGATACTGATTTCATTATGAGGCTCAGCAAACTCCTCAGTCTTGGCTTTATCAGGAATAATAAATTCTTGGAGCAGCTCTTAGCCTGGATGTTAGAGTTTCCAGTGAGATACTTGGATAATGTGAGCTAAAATCAATTAATTGACTTCAGTTGGGATCTGCCAGCTGGGAGCAGCTGCAGCTTTGGGTTTTTTGTCTTCTGGTGACAGTTTTATCCAAGGAAAGCTGACCCAGCCTGAAGGAAAGGAGAAGCTGCTCAGCAGCAGCAGCACTTTGCTGCAGACCCAGGTGGTGCAGCTTCCATCATTGCCATGGGAGTGGAGTTCTCTCTGAGACAGGAGGAATGGAAGCACCAATTTCTTGGGGTCACTGCTGAGAAATCACTTTAACAGCTTCTGAGGATGCTTTGGGGCAGGCACAGGAGCTTCCAGCTCACCACTCTGTGTCTGCATCCTCACTCTGCCTCAGGGAAGCCTGGCACCACGCAGGGCATGGTGAGCAGCTCCCCATGGAGACACTGGAGGGTGCTCATTGGCCCTGGGAGTCAAAGCCACCCGTGGACATGGGGCTCCCAAGTACCAGCAGGGTGTCTTTGAACAGCCTCCAGCTCTACCTGTAGGAGCCAAATGGGCTGCTGGGGAAGGTCCTTGCAGGATCTCCTCCAGGTTCCCCCCTGTCTCTGTCAGCAATGAGTTGGTTTGTGTGCTCCATGGGCTGGCACCAGGTGCTGCAGGGGTGTCCCCACAGCTGGGTGGCAGTGAGATGTGGCTGCTCTGCCTGTGGCTGCACAAGTTCTGCCTGTCTCACTGCTCTCTGAAGAGCAGCCTGCTCTCCTCTGGTGCACACCACACCTCTGCTGGGCTCCAGAGCTCTCTGGATTTCCCCTGTGGCCTTGGCTGTATAGACTCTTGCAAAGCCTTGCACTTGACTCAGTCACTGCTTAATTTAATCCTCTAATTTAATCAATACTTCACGGGCCAGGTCTTTGTTTAAAACAACAACAAACAAACAGGAGCTGCTGGCTGCTGCTCTGATTGCTTTGTGCAGGTATTAGGTGGCTGCAATCAGCAGCGCGGGAGCTGCCCTCCCTTTAATGAGGGAGCAGATTTGCTGTGCTGCGGTGGGAGGGAGGGGAGCCTGGAGAGTAGAGCTGAAGCTGAGGACCTGAGGCAGCATTGCTGGCACTATCAGGCTCACAGAGGTGACCCTTTCTCTTGCAGGAGTGGTGGGAGGCACCAGCAAGAACTCCTCCTCTCCAGATGCTCCACAAGAGGAGAGTAAGAGGTGGCAGGTGCTGTGGTGTCCAGAAGAGAGGAAGGCTGGAGAAAGGTAGGAGGATGGGAGAGTGTGGTGTGGCTTCAGGATGCAGGTGGAGACATTAAATGGTTTGCAGGGATCTTACAGTTCTTGTGCTGGGAGCTGCTCTCTGGTTTGTAGATTTCATGGAACAGGTTGAGTTGAAAGGGACCTCAAAGCTCATCCAGCTCCAATCCCCTGCCATGGGCAGGGACACCTCCCACCAGCCCAGGCTGCTCAAGGGCTCATCCAACCTGGCCTTGAGCACCTCCCGGGAGGGGACATCCATGACCTCCCTGGGCAACCTATTCCAGAGTCTCACCACCTTTAGTGATGGCACAGTGTGAAGCAGCTTGTCCTTGCTGGAGCTCCAGTGGTGCAAGGGCACAGGCACTGCTGGAGCCTGTGCTCGGCGCTGGCTCTCAGCTCCACGCTGCTGCTCTCTGCCAGCACGAATCCTGCAGTGCTTGTTCCATCTTTAATCAAATTTGTAGAGCCTCAGGCCATTCATGGGGAAAAAACCTGTGTTTTCCATCTGTGTGGAGAGGGAAGTTTGGCTGTCAAGGGGCGCAGATGCTGGTAATGAAGTTCTCCTTCCTTGTTGCATTTGACTGTGAGCCTCTTACGAGCACTCCACCAAGTAATGATGCATGCAGAAGGGTTTCTTCTTCTTTAAGCCCTGGGAAAGCTGGCAAATGGTAGTGGAAATGGATTTCAGGCTCTGGGTAGAAGCAGCAGGCTCCATGTGCAGGGTTTAGTGATGCATTAGCATGTTTGCAGCTCTCTGGAGCAAATAGAGGAGCCTGTGGTAGAGATGGGTTTGGCTTGAAGGATGGAGGTGCAGGGAGGAACCTGGCAGAGGCAGAGATGGGAGAGCACAGAAGTTGCTCCTCCAACCTGGCCTTGAACACTTGCAGGGAGGTTGTGGAGCACAGAAGACCTGCAGGGAGGCTGTGGAGCACAGAAGACCTGCAGGGAGGTTGTGGA
>VWYK01083987.1:3532-18623 GCA_013399775.1 Semnornis frantzii | reverse complement strand
AGCACAGAATCACCCAACGTGATCAAAGATCACGTTGGGTGATTCTGTGCTCCACAACCTCCCTGGGCAACCTGTACCAGTGTCTCACCACCCTCACTGCAAACAACTTCCTCCTCACATCCACTTTCAGTCTCCCCTCTGCCAGTTGATTTGCTGGTGGTCTGTGCAGATCACATTGCTGCTGAGGCTGGAAGTTACCTTGGAGATCACCAAGCGCAACCACTCACCTGGAGCTCACAATCCCAACACTGCTGCTGAGCCACCATCACCAAACCACACACCTCAGTGCCACGTCCATGCATCTTGTAACCACCTCCCAGGGATGGCCCCTTGCATCTGGCTCCACCCTTGGGAAAATTCTCCTCTCCTCCTCACAAGCTTTGGCACTTGAGTTGCTAGTGAAGAAAAGCAACCATGAGAAAACTAAGGAGGAAATTAACACAACCCCCCCACCCCCCACCCCCAGCAGGCCCAGTAAGCACCAGGAGGGTGCTAAAAAGCAACAGGAACATCTCTACCTTCTTGTTTTCTCAGGAAAGGTCAATTGACTCCCTGCCACCTTGGAGCCTGCAACAAAATCAATGATGCTTCATCTCTAATTTGATTTTTTTCCATTCCATAAGGGTGCTGAGCATTAGTGTCAGTGTAATTTTACAGAGCACCATTAGATAACAGGGAAATATCAAACATGAAGATTATGTGAGGGATCAGTGGCAAAATATTGCACCCAGCAGTGATTTAGAAGCACATTAGTGTCAGGCTGCAAGGCACGTCAGGAGCGGGACAAGGAAACGTCTCCTGCTGCAGATAATTGCTGCTGGGAGGTGGGTTGGAGCCTGTGGAACTCAGCACCTTCCTCAGCAGCCTGGCTCCAGCTGCTGCAGCCCGGTGGCTGGGCCTGGTGGCAGCAAGGTGGGCAGGTGAGGCTGGTGGCTGGAGGGGTGATGGATGCTGCCCACGGGCAGCAGGTCGATAAGGGGCTGGGTGTAGAGCAGGGTTATGGCTGTGTTTAATTCTCTGAGTGAAATGAAACAGGTAAATCACAGCAGGGGAGGGGAGCTGCTGGCCATGGGCACATTTGCAGAGCTGTCTCGGAACCAGCTCTGCAATTACTGACTCCTGCCACCGCTGCTGCTGGAGCAGCTCCCACCACCAGCACCAGCAGCACCACCAACTGGTTCCAGCAGTGAGAGCTGGGGCTGAGTGGCCACCAAGATCAGGGCTCTGCCAAGGTGATACCCAGACCCTGGCACTGTGCAGCAAGCCCCTGCTGTCCCTGCAGAGATGCAGGCCATGCTCTGCTCCTCCAAGGCCCTGCAGGAATGGAGCTGGGCCAGCAGAAGGGAGCTGGACAGCTCTTGTAGGCTGTGGTTAGCAGTGGGAGATCACCCAAGAGCAGGCAAGCCAGCCCACGGCCTGTGGGATGTGCCCTGAGTGGGCAAAGCCAGTCCTGTGTCCCATGCCAACCCAAACCACTCCGTGATTCCATGCCAGGGATGGCCACCCAGAAGATGTTGGGCACATCACCCTGGCAGCACTGCAGAGCAGAGCTGTCCTGTCCCAGGAGGTGTGGAAGGTGCTGCTGGGCAGCCCAGAGCTGAATGGTGCCAGTGATGCTGTTTGGGTTTGTTTCACAAACCTTCAATCACTGCCCAGCTCTGGCTGCTGCCTTGCATTGTGGCTTGGCTCCTTCCGAGCTCCTCCTGCACTAATTCATGCCTCTGGTTCATTTCCATTCTGCTGACAGGGTACAAAATTGCTGCTGTTTTCCTCCCACAGAATTGGAACTGGGGCAATTTATGGCCCCTTTTTGATTTAATCAGGATGGTTCCCAAACTTCCCCAGCCAGCAGGACACATTTGTCAAGAGGCACCCAAGAGCCACCCCGGGCACAGTGACCCTCCTGGAGCACACAGTGCTGCTGAGGGACCTGCCAGCACTCACTGAGCTCCTTGTGGGGGCTGCAGGAGCCACAGATGAAGGCAGAAGGCTCCTCAGCATCCTACTGCCCAGGAATGACAGAATGGGGGTGGAGAGGGGAGGTTGGAAGGGACCTCTGAAGATCATCAAGTCCAACCCCAGGGTCAGAGCAGCATCACCTAAAGCAGATGGCACAGGAACACATCCAGGTGAGCCTTGAAAGAATCCAGAGAAGGAGACTCCCACAACCTCTCTGGGCAGCCTGCTCCAGGGCTCTGTCACCCTCACAGTAGAATCATAGAATCAACCAGGTTGGAAGGCTCCTCCAAGCTCATCCAGTCCAACCTCTCACCCAGCCCTGTCCACTCAACTAGACCATGGCACTTAGTGCCCCATCCAGCCTTGTCTTGAACACCTCCAGGGATGACAACTCCACCACCTCCCTGGGCAGCCCATTCCAATGGCAAATCATTGAAGAAGTTTCTCTATACATTCAGATGGAACTCCCTGTGCTTGTGCCCATGGCCTCCTGTCCTGTCACTGAGGACCACTGAGAAGAGCCTGGCCCCACCCTCCTGGCACCCACCCCTTAGGTATTTGTAGGCATCCACAAGATCCCCCTCAGCCTCCTCTTCTCCAAGCTAAACAGGCCCAGCATTCCCAGCCTCTCCTTGAAAAGTCCTCAGGGAAGACCTGGAAATTACAGAATGGGTTGGGTTGGAAGTGAGCCCAATGGTGTTCAAGTTCCACCCCTCCTGCCATGGGCAGGGACACCTCTTTCTAGCCCACGTTGCTCAAGGCCTCATCCATGAGGGGATTTAATAAATGTTTATTAATATCTGAGGGATGGATGTCAGGAGAGGGAGGGGACAGGCTCTGATCACTTGCTCCCTGTGATAGGACAAGGAACAATGGATGGAAGCTGCAGCACAGGAGGTTCCACCTCAACACAAGGGGGAACTTCTTTACTGTAAGGATTAGAGAGCACTGGAACAGGCTCCCAAGAGAGGTTGTGGAGCCTCCTTCTCTGGAGACTTTCTGGATGCATTCCTCTGTGACCTGAGCGATATTGTGTGGTCCTGCTGTGGCAAGGGGGTTGGACTGGATGATCTCTTTGGGTCCCTTCTAACCCCTGACATCCTGTGAGCCTGGGATCCAGTCTGGCCTTGAACACTTCCATGCAGTCATGGAATCACAGAATAACAGTCACTTGGGTTGGAAGGGAGCTTTAGAAGTCCTCTGCTCCAGCCCCTGTGAAGTGCAGCCACTTGCTCTCCAGCAGGCTGCTTTCTGTCCTTGGGGGATTTGTGCTGCAATAACTGCTCTGAGGTCAGTGCCAGAAGCATCCTCTGAGAGGTGCTGCCTTAACCCAGACTTCCCAGGGGTGACCAAGCCTCTTCTTTGCCTTGTTTTGTTTTTTTTTTTTAGTTTTGGGTTTTTGTTTGGGTTTTTTTGGGGGTGGAGGCATTGCTAAAAATTCCCACCTGTTGTTCTTTCCCTTTTCCCAGCCCACAGGAGCCCAAAGGCCCTGGGGAGAGCTGGCACCACCACATTGGCACCTCACTGGCGTGCCATGGATGGAACCGGTTGGTGCTGAGCCACAAAGCTAGCGTGGTGCTTGCTGGTGATGCTGGAAGGCTGTTTCCCAAACAGAGGAGAGTTATTTTTGGCTCTGCACAGTGCAGTTACCTAGCAATTGGCAGCAGGGTTGGTGTGACTGGGTGGTGACTGGAGCTTTGCAGTGAGCAATTCCTTCCTTGCCTTTGGTTGCTTTGACTGCTCACAAACAGCCCCGATGGCAGCTTGGAGCCTCTCAGCTTTGATCTCTGCTGGGAAGGTCTCAGCCCTGTTGGTTGGTTGGGAAATGTTTCCTCTGACCATCTCCTGTGAGCTTCAGACCATGCCTGGGATGTGGAGATTTCCCTCTGCCCTGGGATGGGGGGAAAAAACACAACAGATCCTGACAGAAATATCATAGAGTGGTAAGGTTGGAAGGGACCTCAAAGCTCATCCAGTTCCAACCCCCTGCCATAGGCAGGGACACCTCCCACTAGTACAGCTCACTCAAGGCCTCATCCAACCTGAATTTGTGCACCTCCAGGGCGGTCGTGGAGCACAGAAGACCTCCAAGGAGGTTGTGGAGCACAGAATCACCCAACGTGATCAAAGATCTGTGATTCTGTGCTCCACAACCTCCCTGGGCAACCTGTGCCAGTGTCTCACCACCCTCACTGCAAACAACTTCCTCCCAACATCCAGTTTCAGTCTCCCCTCTGCCAGTTGCTCATTGCCCCTTGTCCTGTCATTCCCAGCCCTTGTCAATAGTCCCTCCCCAGCCTTTCTGTAGCCCCCTTCAGATACTGGAAGGCTACTCTAAGGTGTCCTCAAAGCCTCCAATATTCTGTAGGACACCACAAGCATCTCCCCCTGGAGAGCTGTGCAGAGAGTAACCTCAGGAAGTTCAACAAGGGTAAGTGCAGTGTCCTGGTGTGAGGGTGCTGAAGCCCTGGAGCAGGCTGCCCAGCGAGGTTGTGCAGTCTCCTTCTCTGAGGTGATTCCAATCCCACCTCGGGGCATTGTGCTCCTGGGCAAGCTGCTGCGGGTGCCCCTGCTGGGGCAGGGGGGGTTGGGCTGGATGATCTCCAGAGGTCCCTTCTCACTCCCTAGAATTCTAGGATTCTGTGACAGTGCTTGGAAGCCTCCTCTGATAGTTCTCCATCGCATTTCTCAGTCTGGCATCACAGGCAGCCCCGGGCAGACCCCTTCCTCTTCCTCCTTCCCACGGCCGGTGTGGCCGTGTGGGCTGGCAGTGCTGCTCTAACGAGCCTAACTGCTGTTTACGTTGGGCTCATTATCTGAGAGGTAATTGATGCTTTTTTGCTCATCCAGGGTGTTTACAGACCTTCTGTTCCCTCCAGAACGCAGGCACTCTAATGAAGAATTGTTATTATTCAGCTAATAAGCAATATTGCTAAAATGCAAACAAAGTCGCTGCCTTCCATCCTCCCAGTGTCAAACTAGGGGGGGGGGGAGGGGAGGGAAATCCCCAGGGAAAACCCTGAGTGGTGCAGATCAGGGGGAAAATAGCATCCAGGTGGCAAGGAGCCATGGTGCTGTGGTGCTTCTTGGTGGCTGGCAATTAGGAGCAAATTGCAAACACTCCAAATCCATCAGTTCCCACCTTATGAGAGCTGGAGAGAGAAAGAGAGAGAGAGAAAATCCTCTCCAGAGTTCTTCCTCATAAGGACATCTCCTTGCCACTGCAGAGCCTCCTGGATGCCAGGTCTGCATCCCAGCTTCATGCCCATCCTGGTGGATGCCCATGCCAAGTGCTGGAGGATGCAGCAGTGCCTCTCTTTGCTTCTCTCTGTCCATGCTGCTGAAGCCTTAAGCCACAGCACAGATGTGTGCTCAGCATCTCCCAGGCTCCAGTCCTGAGTCCTGGGAAGTGTTTAGTGCAGGCAACAGGTTGGAACTTGCCCAGGGTTTGAACATGGTGCCACCTTGATGGGTGCCTGTGCCTCCAGCCAGTGCTGGCATCACTGATGGCCTGGCCTTGCTGAGGTTTTGTTCTCTGCTTGGTTGGAGGCCTCTCATGGCCTGGTGCTCACCAGGACCTGGCACTCTCACAAGGCTGAGCCCATCCTGGGGTGGCAGCAGTGGTGGAGAGCATCCCTGTGTCCTGGCAGAAGCCTGGCAGCACACAAGCTGCTGAGGCTTTGGTTAGTGCAGCTGAAAGACTCTCCCTGGTATCCTGGCTGCCTTTGCTCTGCAGCAGGCAGCCTGAGCCTGTGGTGATGTGCCCAGGTAGGGCTGATGCTTGCCAGGGGAATGGAGGTTATGAAACTATGCTCCTGCAGGACAGCCATGTCCTTTAGGTTCATCTTCCCAACCATTTCATTCTGCAAAGTGTTGCAAGGAATCCAAAAGGAGAGCTCTGGGCCTTCTGGAGCTCTGGATGTTTGCTTCAAGCAACATTAGCCCTGCAAGCCGAGTCCGGGGAGCGCAGGTCCCTGCTCCTCTCGCCGAGGCTGAAGGTGTAGCTCTCCCTCACCACTTGCTCCGGGACAGCTGCTGAGGGCCATTCCTTCAGGCACTCCAACAGCCCCAGCCCCTCTTGCTACCGGCAAAGCCCCAGCCCCACAGAGCAGCAGCACTGCTGGGAAGCCTGCAATTATCATCACAGCCCGATTGTGCTGCTGGGGATTAGGAACCGGCGGGCAAAGCCTTCCAGGCTGCTTCTCCTGCTTGCCAAGGGGAGGTGGAGTGGAGCTGGGCCTGAAGCTCTTCCACAGCCAGGAAGGTCCTGGCACACGGTGGTGTTGGCTTTGCCCAAACCCCACTCGGTTTCGGGCAGAGCCTATCCTGTGGTGAAGCGTTGCAGCAGGAGGGACTGGGAGGCCTCATAAAGCAGCGATTAAGGGAGGTGACCCAGCACAGCCCACCTGCTCAGGAGCTCCTGGTTGTGCTGGGCTTTGGCACAAAGAGTTGGAAATGTGCTGTTGGAGGAGGGTTGGACCAGGAATCGGCTCCCCAGCCAGGATTCCTGCTCTGGGAGGAAACCAAAGCATCTGCTGAGAGATTTCAGCCTGCGCTGTCTCCCGCTGGCATCGCTTCCTTCAGGGCCGATAAGGAGAGAGGGGCCCTGGGGCTGCAGTGAGCAGTGTGGCTCCTCTGAGCCCGCTACAGCCTGCTCCATTATCTACAGGCTTCTTTTAGCCTTTGTTGTCAGGACTGGGACAATTAAGCATTAACCTGGCCCGCAGTGCCAGCATCACCCAGCACTCTGCCCTTCAGTACCCATTTGCTGCCACACGTTGGGTGCCAGCTGAAAGCGCAATGGGAAGGGAGGAAAGGTGGAGGGGGACGGCAGGTCTGGTGCTGGAGTAGCTGGTTGGGGTCCCGGGGATGGGCATCCTGCTCCTCAGCTGGGCTCCTCATGGGAAACATCGGTGTGGTGNGGGTGAACGGAGCTGGGCACAATTCCTCCACTGTGGGTATGCAAATTGCCAGCCATAATGACACATTGTCTTGTGTGATCCCACGAACAGATGGCCCAAAGACAGGCTCAAGATCTGAATTAGTCGTGGGCTCCTGCGCCGGCACGGGGAGCATATGGCCCTCATCGGCTGGGGCTTAGCCTTAATAGCAAAGTGAACTGCTTCAGCTGGAGCCAGGGAGCAGAGCAGCAGCAGCACTGCCATGCTCCTGTGCTGCTCAGGCCCTCTGGAAAGCTGAAATGGGCCCTCCTAGTGCTGCCTTCCAGCAGCAGCTGAAGGTTTTGCTGTTGATGATCCATAAGGATGGGAGCAGCTCTTCTCCTCACACAGATCCCTCGGGCAGTGCCCGGTCCTGGGATGGCAGCTGCCACAGCCTCCTTGCACAGCAGATGGTTAAAGTGGCTGCTGAACTCCTGTCACCCAAAAGCCTGCCTGTAATGAACCCGTGCTGTGTGGCACCCTGGTGGGATTTGTGTTTCACGTGGACCTCAGATGTCTGGCCTGGGTATGGTGGGCCACAAGTGCCACAGGCAAAGGCTGCAGGGCTCTGGGCTCACTCTCACTGTGGGAAGCTGCTGCTGTCTCCAGTGCTGATTTTTCTGCAAGGAGGAGAAGCTGGGCTGCAGGCAGGCCTGCAGGCAAGGCTGCAGGCAGGAGCAGTCTCACCTGCAAGCAGCACTGCCCTTTGGCCAGGGCATCAACTCAGGCTCCCCCAGCCAGGTTCCGCTCTGCCAGCAGCAATCTGCTCAGAGCCTGCTCCAGCCCTTTTCTTTCAGCTGCAGCTCCCCAGCCTGCTCCAGCAGCATGGGCAGGGTTTGTAATTCCATTTGGCATTTTGTTTTATTGCAAGGCTTTAGGAGCTGCTTTGATAGATGGCTTCTCTTCTCCTGTTTGTCACGTCCATGCTGCAAGTGTCATCAGATGCTGCTTTCCAACTCGGAGCCACCGAGAGAGGCACCTCATTTGGGAAATGGGGCATTGTGTGTTCATCTCATCTGTAGTTTGGCAAATCCACCCAGTCCTGGGGTTCTGCTCTGCTGTATTTCAACCCAGAGATGGTTTTTAAGGCAGCTCATTGGTGCTGCTTGGGATGTCTCTGAGGACCACAGAGGAAAATAATCCCCGCGGAGCAGGCTGAGCAGCAGTGATTAATTCTGTCAGTTAACCAACATACAAGCATTAAACAGCCTGTGCTGCTGTAACCACAGCCCCCTGACAGCAGCAGAGCTGAACCCTTCCCAGCAGCAGCTGAGCTGTCACTGCCGCCCAGAACCCAGCAGCTGGGTGAAAAGGGACTTTTTTTTTCCATTAAAGTGATACCATTGGTAGGCAGCTGGGGGCTGGGCTCTGGTGTTTGCCTAGAGCAAGTTCTGTCAGTGAGCTAAGTGCTCTGCCAGGCTTTGTAACTCTGGAAGCATGCAGAAGGGATCACAGAAGGGTAGGAGGTGGAAGGGACCTGTGGAGATCATCCAGCCCCAGCCCTCTGCCAGGGCAGGGTCACACAGGAACATGTCCAGCTGGGTGTGAATGTCTCCAGAGATGGAGACTGCAGCACCTCTCTGGGCAGCCTGCCCCAGGGCTCTGCCACCCTTCAATTAAAGAAGTTCCTCCTCACGTTGAGCTGGAACTTCCTATGGTCAAGTCTGTGCCTGTTACCCCTTGTGCTGTCACTGGGCACTGCTGAACAAAGCCTGGTCTCATTCTGCTGACATCCACCCCAGGAGTATTGATCAGCACTGATGAGATCCCCCTCAGGCTGCTCCTTTCCAGGCTCAACAGCCCCAATTCTCTCAGCCTTTCTTCATCAGGGATGTTCCAGACCCCTCAACATCTTGGTAGCCCTTTGCTATACCCTCTCCAGCAAGTCCCTGTCCTCCTTGACCCAGATCCTGGCTCCTGTGCCACTGCCTCATGTTTTCATGGTGCTGTGGCCACGCCACGAGTGGTGTAGCTTTGCTGGGGCTGCAGTTTTTGCAGCTCTCTCCCCTCTGAAGACCCAGCAGCAGCTATTCCAGCTGGTTTGTTTTCTCTCCCATGTTTGTGCAAGCAGCTCAGCAGCTCTGCTGGGATTTGCCCAGCACCAGGGCACTGTCACGCTAGGTAGAAACCCAGAATTCAACATCTCCCTGCAAGCCAACAGCTCCAGAGCATGAAGGTCCCCCCCCAGCAGGATGTGTCCCTCCTCCCTGCTGCATTCCCACAGCCCAGATTGGAGCCAATGCTCCACCATCCCTCCTGCCCATCACTGTGACCCCAGGGCATCAGAGATCTCTGCCAACACAGGTTCCCCCCCTGCTCACCGCCGGCTTGGCAGCACTGCCAGCATCCTCGGTTTCCATGGTGACCAGAGGATGCTGTGTGCTGGAACTGGGTACTGCTGCACACCACAGCACCACCAGCTTCTGCTGCTTGCTTTGGGGAGCGGGTGGCACGGAGTGGGTGGCAGGAGCTGCTTGGCAGCTGGAGGAGCCCACGGGAAGGCAGGTTCAGGGCACAGTGCATGGCCAGAGCCTGCTGCAGGGTAGCTGTCTGGTGGCAGGAAGAGCAGAGCCCCTGTGCTGGCAGGGGGCAGGAGGGGCCTGCAGAGCAGCACAACCTCTCTATCTGTGCTCCCAGCAGGGCAGCAAGACAAATGAACCTGCTCCCTGCTGCCATTCATCTCCCCTGTCTGCTCTGGACCCCACGACCTTCCCAAGGAAATGAAGTCCTGGGCCTGGCACTGTTTGCTCTGCTGAGCTCTGAGGCACAGCAGCCTGTGGTGGGCGTTTGGGAGCCCAAGGTGAGCCCCAGCTCAGCAGTCTGATGAGCTCCTGTGGTGCCTGGGGCTGCCTTGGGAGGAAGCACAACCTGCCCCATCTTCATGCCAGCCTCTTTTGGACTGTGGAAAGCACCAAGAATGGTCCCAGGCTGTTCCCATCTAGATCTGCTACCTGGGTAGGCACAATCCCAAGCACAACTCCAGGCTGGGGGTGAATGCCTGAGAGCAGCCCTGAGGAAAAGGACCTGGGGGTCTGGGGTGATGAAAAACTCAACATGAGCCTGCAGTGTGAGTGCAGCCCAGACAGTAACTGTGTGCTGGGCTGCAGCAAGAGCAGTGTGGGCAGCAGGGCAAGGGAGGGGATTGTGCCCCTTGGCTCTGCTCTCCTCAGACCCCAGCTGCAGTCCTGTGTGCAGTTCTGGAGCCCCCAGCACAGGAAGGACTTGGAAGTGTTGGAGCCAGTGCAGAGGAGGCCACCAAGATGCTGAGAGGGTTGCAGCAGCTCTGCTGTGAGGACAGGCTGAGAGAGTTGGGGCTCTGCAGCCTGCAGAAGAGAAGGCTTCCAGGAGACCTTAGAGTAGCCTTCTAGGATCTGAAGGGGGCTACAAGAGAGCTGGGGAGGGACTATTGACAAAGGCTTGCAATGCCAGGCCAAGGGGCAATGGGTTTGAAGTGGCAGAGGGGAGATTGAAAGTGGATGTTAGGAGGAAGCTCTTTACAGTGAGGGTGGTGAGACATTGGCACAGGTTGCCCAGGGAGCTTGTGGCTGCTCCCTCCCTGGAGGTGTTCAAGGCCAGGTTGGATGAGGCCTTGAGTGACCTGTGCTAGTGGGAGGTGTCCCTGGCTGTGGCAGGGGGTTGGGACTGGATGATCTTTGAGGTCCTTTCCAACCTTCCCATTCTATGATTCTATGATTCTATGATCTGTGGAGGCTACTGTGCCATACCAGCTCTCACCATGGCATCTCTGCTGCCTTTTACATCCCTGCTGCCTTTTACATCCCCAGCCACTCCTGCTGCTCTGTGATGAGCAACCAACCACTCTCACCCCCCCTCCCAGCCAGCCTGGGGCTGAGGAGCAGCCGTGGCAGCTGCGAGAGGAGCTTGTGAATTCTTCCTCTAATAAAAATTGATGCTGCTCCTGTGAGCATCCAGGCGGAGCAGGTGGGGAGGCAGGCACGGGGCAGGCTGCGTCACCTCCTGTCAGCATCACAGCCCCTGCCGGCAGGACAGCGCTGCCCAGGAGGACTTTTCCTCTCCTGGCTCCTCTTGTTGGAGCTTGGATGCTGACAACAGGACCTTCACAACCTCTCCTCCTTTCCTCCCAGCTACGGCCCGGCCCCGTCACAGGCTTCCTGTGCACATGATGGATGCACCTTGTTCCTTTTCGGCAACCCCACAGCTAATAAAAAGGAATCAAAAGCGAAGTGCCACGGAAATGGCCTCCCCAAAGTGCTGTGAAGTGCTAAACCCTGCTCCTCCTGACCATCAGATGAGATTTCTGTCTTTAAACAAATCACCCTAGTTAGCAAAGGAGGATATTGGAATGCTGGAACAGTGAGCTGAAGGAATGGAGGCAGTGAGATGGAGCCTGAGCTCAGCAACATCCACAGGCTGGTGAGGAGCAGGATGCTGCTGCTGGAAGCAGCCTTGATAGCTCCTACAGGCTTGCACAGAGCAGCCAAGCACCCAGAGCTTGCACCCAGCTGTCTGGGGGCTGCCTTTGGCCCTGCACACAGCAGCAGCTTTGGTGGGACTTCAAACCACCACCTGTGCTGCAACCCTGGGACCTTCCCATTCTGGCTGCTGGAAATCTCCAGGAGAGGCACCTCCACCACCAAAGAGGGGGCACAAAGCCTGGAGATGGAGATGGCTTGGGACCACCTCACTGAAGTTGGCTGCTGGAGATGCCCAGCCCAGCATGGAGAGCTTGGTCTCCCTGGCAATGGTTGTCATGAGATAGCTGCTGTGGCACCGTGGCCAGCTGCTCTCAGGCACATTCTGCTTCCCAAGGGAATGTGCCCATCTTGGAGCCCCCAGGAGCCACAGGCACCAAGAACTTGGTGCTGAGGGATGGATGGAAAGAGAGGAGAAAGAGGGAGAGATGTGGGGGGCTGAGCCCCAAGGGTGCAGCTGCTCTTTGGCCCTACAGAGAGCTGTGGGTACCAGAGCAGGGCCAGACAGCATGGTGCCCACATCCTGCCCTCCCTGGGTCCTTTCCAGGGACAGAATCCTGTGCCACTGTGGAACACAGCCAGCAGCCACAGCCCTGCAGCAGGAGGCAGTTCTCCAAACATGCTGTGGCCTGCAGGACTTTCCTGACCCTTCTTCTGGCGCCAGTTCAGCCCTTTCAGGTTGATGTCCAACTGCAGTTTGTCACTCACTGCCTCTTCTGGGCTCCCAGATTTGATGAATTAAGGATGTCACAGCTGGGTCCTCTGTCCCCCAGCAGGCAGCTGGAGTCACACTGAGAAAGGAATCCCCTGTTTCTGAACAGAAAGCTCTTCTAGAAGCTGAAGATTCCTATTTTACATCCAAACATGGGGGGAAAAAAAACAATCATGTAGATGCCAGAAGGTAGCAAACATCCAGAGGGGAGAGGAACACCTCCAGATGGACAACATCCAGGGACAGCACAAGGGACAATGGGCACAAGACTGGAACATCAGTAGTTCATCTGAACATGAGGAGGAACTTCTTTGATTGAAGGGTGGCAGAGCCCTGGGGCAGGCTGCCCAGAGAGGTGCTGCAGTCTCCATCTCTGGAGACATTCACACCCAGCTGGACATGTTCCTGTGTGACCCTGCCCTGGCAGAGGGCTGGCACTGGATGATCTCCACAGGTCCCTTCCACCTCCTACCCTTCTGTGATGCCCTCTGCATGCTTCCAGAGTTACAAAGCCTGGCAGAGCACTTAGCTCACTGACAGAACTTGCTCTAGGCAAGCCTAGCCCCCAGCTAGTGATGCCCCATGGCATCACTTTGAAGATATCAAAAGTCCCTTTTGACACTGACTCTGCAGGGTCAGTGCCTCGATGGGGTAAGTGTTTGAGATCCATTGGGACACAGGCAGCAGCTGCTGAGGGCAGGCAGCTGCCAGCACCAGCACCCATCCTTGGGTCACAGAATCACAGCAACATGCAGGTTGGCAAAGCCCCTCAGGATCACCAGGGCCAACCTAGAACCCTACTCTACAAGATTCACCTCAAACCATCTCCCCAAGCACCACATCCAAGCCACCCTGAAACACATCCAGGCCTGGTGACTCCACCACCCCCCTGGGCAGCTCATTCCACTCCCTGACTACTCCCTCCATGAAAAACTTCTTCCCAATGCCCAATCTAAACCCACCCAGTCTCAGCTTGAGGCCGTAAAGCAGGTCAGAAGCAGATGCCCAGGCAGGTCCTGAGGCAGGGCTGGTGGCTGGCTCTGCCCTCAGCAGTGGTGCCAGGGTGGTGCCAGCAGGAATCTCCTGCCTGAACGGCTTGCACCGGGGTTCCGCCTGCCCCCGAGCAGCTCCACCCTGCTCCTCAGGCAGCAGCAGCAGCAGCAGCATAATTGGATTGGGGACTTGCTGCATTGTGAATTGAGTTGACTGATGGGGAAGTGTCACTTTTATTAACAATCTTCCTTCAGATGATAATTTTATATCTATGAGGATGAATTACAAGAGTACTTGAAGGCATCAGCTCCAAACGATGGAGTCATTTTAATAAAGGCTGACTTTTCCCTTTCATATACTTGTTTTTAAATATTTTATCTCCTTGTGGGGAACTGGATCCAATTAGGAGCCCAAACCAGTGGAAAATAAAAAATAAAACATAATCAAGCAATTAGTTTGGATCCAGACCCTGGGCACGTGGAGCTGCCGTGCAGCAGCTGAACGAGGAAGGCCCTGCCAGGACAGCACTGCCCTGGCTCTGGGGAGATGGATTTGAGATCCAACCCACTGAGCTGCAGGGCCCAGGAAGGTTTTCTTTCATTTTTGCCTTCGTCTCACCATGCTCTGAGCCCTGAAGCTTCATTTTTTCCCCTCTCTGCACAGCTTTCATGGTTTGTTTTCCGCGTTACTCTCCTGGGGCAAAGGGAGCAGCTGAATTCTCCAGGCGAGAGGTGCTGGGCAGTGTTCTGCTTCCCAAAGCCTGCTGCCAGAGGAATTTGCTCTGGTCCAGGGCTGGAATAAATCTGAGGATTACAACAGCGTGGAGGAGCTGGAGCTATGAAGCAGCAGCCTGGTTCTGGAATGTGTGATGATGAATAACCATGGCCTGGGCTGGTAGCAACCAGCAGTGCTCCGAGACACAGATCTGGGAGGGAGGCAATGTCTGAACTAACCAACACCAAGCTGGGACCAGGCAGGGGGGCCCTGGCATCTCTGCATCCTCTGCCAGCACCTGTAGCTCTCTCCTTGCTGGGGTTGACAGCATCACCCTGCCAGGGAGCAGCTTTGGGTAGCCAGCACATTGCCACTGCCTCCTCACCAGCTCATCTCCAGCCTCCTCCTCCTCCTCCTGTTGCCTCAGCTCTAGCTGGGTGGTAGTGGCCAAGGAGGAGCAGGGCTGCAGGAGCTGAGTGCCCAGCCAGAGGGCACAGCCCCTGGGCACAGCACCTGTGCCAGAACAGGCTGTCCCATCACCCTGGTTTCTCTGTCATATTGATGCTTCCCAATCCCTGCTCTTGGGGTTCCAGTGCAGATCTGAGCACTGAAAACTCTGCTTTGTTTCCTTCTGTGCCTGTAGCAGAAAGAAGTGGGAAATGAAGTAAGAAAAGGAGTGAGGGGGACAAGCCTGAACAGTCAGAAACATCCCCAACTCCCTTCCTCTGAAGGAAATTTATTCCTGGCTTTGCTCCATGTCCTTCACAGCAAGGAGAGGGTTTTTTTCCCCTCATCACTTCCAGTCATGCTGAAATCAAACAAGGTTTGGGTTTATTTTATGTTAGTTGGGGGTTTTGTGGCCTCAGGTTGTGCCAGGGAAGGTTCAGATTGGATATTAAGAAAAGTTTCTTCCCAGCAAAGGTTCTCAGGCACTGGCACAGGCTGCCCAAGGAGGTAGTGGAGTCCCCATCCCTGAAGGTGATCAAGAAATGCCCCTTGGGGGCATGGTTTGATGCCCACGAGGGGGTTGGGCTGCTGATTGGACTCTCTTAGAGGCTTTTCCAACCTCAGTGATTGATTCTGTGGTTCTGTGTCAGGCACTGGCACAGGCTGCCCAGGGAGATGGTGGAGTCCCCACCTCTGCAGGTGTGCAAAGGACACATGGATGTGGTGCTGAGGGATGTGGCTCAGTGGTGCTGGCTTAGCAGCAGTGGTGGGACTGAGAGCTCTGGGTGAGGGCTTGGACTTGATGACCTCCAAGGACTCTTCCAGCCTCTACAGCTCTCTGTCCTGTGGTTTACACCTCAGTGTTTGGGGGG
>VWYK01083986.1:0-13701 GCA_013399775.1 Semnornis frantzii | reverse complement strand
CCAATGGCTGATTGTTCTTGTGAGGAATTTTTCTCTTGTCTGCATTTGGGTTGGCTCCAGGAGTAGCTTGAACTCATCACCTCTCATCTCTTCCATGGGTCTCCGTGGAAAAAGGATGGCTCAACGCCAGTAAATCAGTGTAGGTCTGTTAAGAAAATGTCTTAAAAACTATGTTTTCTACAGATTCTTTCTTGCTCTCCATGCCCAAGGCACCAGAAAATTTTCTCCCTGTCTCTTCGTTCGGCTTTGTATCATTCAGTGAAGTGCTGGACAAGTATTCCTCAGACTGGGAAAAATGCAGATTATAATGGAAAACATTTGATCAACCCGAAGTATGCATATGGTTTTGCTTCAAGTGCACAATGTACCTACCTATATTTTATCCATGTAATTTTGTTTATAAGTGACCTTTTCCAGAACTGCAGAGCTACCAGAGATTCTAAAACTTATGTGTGTGCATCACAAAAGCTGTTTCTGCCTTTAGTCATTTAAGTTCTTTAGTTTCTTATTGATGAACAAGTGGCTGTGCATATTAATGCCTGTCATTATAAACCACTGACTCATTCAATCCATCTCAGCAAAGATGCCAACATTTGAAGTCCTTTCTGCTTTCACTTCCCAAAGGAGATGTTACCTTGTCCTGTAGAATCTTTATAAGGAAATTAAAGCTGTTCCTGCTCCACGTAAAATAAACAAAACCTTCAGTAACGTTCACCTGAGGATTGTAGATGCGACGATTCACCACTAACATTTTCCCTTCATGCCAGTTCAGGGAAATAAATTAACTTGTAAATGATATTTCTCTGCTTGAACCTTCTGTACTCTGAAAAGTGTTTATGAAGGTTTCTGCATTGCCAGGCTCTTCCTGGAACTATAAAATGTGCTCACCCAGTACATGACAAACCCAAGAGTGCACTTCCCTGAAACATTCCTGATGATACTTTGTAGAAATCTGACAAAGATGAGCTGAGGTGGTGAGAATTAATGTTGTTGTTGATAGCATCTGTAAATGTTATGCCGAACAGATCATAAGTTTCGCAGCTCCAAGAGAACTATGTACCTCCTAGATCCAAGCTTGTGGTGGCTTCTGAGGTGAACTCCAGTTACTGCTCCTGGATTTCCGCCCCCCCCCCAACAATTCAAGTACTTGAGTGTAGGTGAAAACATTTTGAGACCTTTGAGCTTGGCCTTGCAAAATCTGTGCATGAACCAGAACTTTAGGATCTGTATTTTGAAGTGGTTCTGAAAATGCGATTGTGACATTGTTTTTGTCATGGAATCAAAGAATGACAGGGATTGAAAGCAGCCTCTGGAGGTCATCCAGTCCAGTCCCTTTGCTAAAGCAGAGTCAACCACAGCAGTTGCCCAGGATTACAATGGCCAGGTGGTTTTGAAAGGTCTTCAGAAAGGGAGGCTCCACAACTGCTCCGAGGCTCTGGGACCCTCACAGGAAAGAATTGTTTTCTCAAGTTGAAGGGGAACTTCCGGTTTGTGCCCATTGTTCCGTGTCCTGTCACTGGGCACCATTCAAAAGAGTCTGGCCCCATATTTTTTCACCTTTCTCAATGCTCAGCAAGAACTGGAGAGCATATTCTCCTCTCTCTGCTTTTCTCCAGGCTAAACAGCCCCAGGTGTGAGCCTTTCATCATGAGAGAGATGATCCAGTCCCCTCACCATCATTATAGCCTTGGACTCCCTTCAGTAGAGAGTCTCTCTTGAACTGGGGAGCCCAGAACTGCACTCCAGCCATGGCTTCACTAGGGCAGAGTATAGGGGAAGAAGAAAATCCCTCGATCTGCTGGCCACAGTCATCTTAAGGCATCACAGACCATTGGCTTTCTTGGCCATGAGCACACAGTGATGGCTCATAGTGCAATTTTTGTCCACTGCAACTTCCAGTTTCTTCTCTGTGGAGCTGCTTTCCAGCAGCTATTCACTTGTGCTGGTGCAGGGAGTTATTCCCCAGGTGCAGGACTCTGCACTTGTCCTTGTTGAACTTACGATGTTTTCCTTTGCCCAAGTCTCCAGCCTGCCCAGGTCTCAGTTGATGGCAGCACAACCTAATGGGGCATCAGCCACTCCTCTCACGTTTGTGCCATTAGCAACTTGCTAGAGTTGCTTTCACTTCCACAGAAAAAATATGCTGAGCTACTACAGAAAAGATAATTTTTATCCTACTCACTTCACCTGAGGATCTGACACCAGATAGATGGGTATTTTTATCTACTATTTATACTAAAATTTAAATGATCTCCTGCCTGAAGCACAGTTTTCCTGGCTTTGCGCTTGCACAAATGCAGCTGAGGACTTGATCAGAAGCCGGTGAGAATCCAACAATGAGTCTGATTCTCCCACTGTCATTGCAGTGCTGCACAAAAAGCAGAGTTTGTTGTTAGGGCACCTTTTTGTGCCTGGAAAGAAGAATTCTGCTTTTGCAGCTTAAGAAGAGTTTGCAACTCTACAAAAAAAGAGAGAAACCTTGAAGTAACTTTCTGTATGTCTGTTTTTGGAGGACCATAATTTCTATCACTATTCCTCACTAATAGTTGTTGCTCTGACTTGATGTTAAAACTTTGTGTATGCTTGGGGAAGGGAAAATAGTCTGGCCCTCCCTGGAGGTGTTCAGGGCTAGGTTGGATGAGGCTTTGAGCAGTATGTTCTAGTGGGAGGTGTTCCTGCCCATGCTGGGGTGTTGAACCCCAACTGGGTTCCTTGCAACCCAAACCATTCCAGGATTCTGTGATTCTCTGTTGGCCTCAGATCTGATCCTCTCTCTGATTCTCTCTCTTTTTCTGTGTGGTTCCAATGTAAGGCAGTGGAGTACCATGCACTCTTTGGAGACTTGTTTCTCTTGCTTGTGTGTATTAAGATTATGTTGAATGTGGCTTTCAGAGTTGCTTTGGGTGTTCTCAGAATGAAATGTTGCAGTGGATTTGAAACAGTGTCCCTGTCAAATTACAATACCTCTGTTTTCAACAGACTGACTTCCTTAAAACTCTAAATGGAACTATGTGAACAATATTTTTAGAGAAAGTTTGCCACAAGGCTTTGAGCTTATTGATCC
The DNA here is from genome assembly GCA_013399775.1 of Semnornis frantzii. Classification (NCBI taxonomy): domain Eukaryota; kingdom Metazoa; phylum Chordata; class Aves; order Piciformes; family Ramphastidae; genus Semnornis; species Semnornis frantzii. Next base: position 10,637 of record VWYK01083986.1, on the reverse strand, counting down.
CTGAGACCCATTTTCTTCTGGACTTGATGGTGACACAGAGCAAAATCATGGCCAAAATCTTTAAAGGACCCATTTTTAAATTAACTGTCCGTTTGTTGCTTACTGTCAGGGGTCAGAACAAGGATTCAGCGCCAGAAATTAGCAAGTGATGTTTCTTCAAATCTTAAATTATGGCTTTGGGGCACTATGCATGTGCATCCTTTCCTCTAGAAGGATTGAAGGCAGAAAGGGTATGCTTATAAAGGACGTAAATCACAGGAAATAGTACATTAAATTTTATTAGTTGCCCTTAAAAACACAAAGCTAATGAAATCTTCTGTAATGAGTAGCAGCAAAATTTGACCGTTCATGGGAATGAAAAACAAGACCCAAGAGTCTTTTCTTGAGCAGCTTTGCTTAAATGAGTTATCAGCGTTGACTTCTGCGAGCATCAGACCAGAGCTGTTATGAATGCCTCTTGCAATAGGTTTCTTTCTTACAAAAGAGCAGAGATGTACAAATGAGTGTCATCAATTGGAACAGACCATTTTATAGGGCATGGTCAAACCAGGGAGCTGTCAGGGAGGTTTCCACCTTAGTAGCTATGGAGGTGATGATGCACAGGATTCAGTTCTCTACTGGTTTAATCAAAAGGTAGTTTTTTGACTGCTTGAACATGCAGTTTGTGTGTTTTCGGGTGCATGACATCAGAGATGGAGAACTTTTGAAAATGGCTGCTTATTTCTTTATACAACGTGGCAAAATAATCACTACTTCAGGTCTGGAAGGCTTTTAAGGAAACCATATTAAAATGTTCTTCAAGTGGTTTTCAGAGGTCATTAGAACAAGAAAATCATTAGGAAGATCAACATGTCTTCATCCATGGGAATTCATGCTTGACCAGCTTGATGAAATTCTGTGATGTAATGTCTGATAGACAAGAGGAAAGCAGTAAATATTGTCTGCCTGATCTTCAGTAGAGCCTTTGACAGTTTTCCTTACCTCAGTGGAGAAACAGATGATGTACAGGCTGAAAGAGCAGATGGTGAGGTGGATCAAAGCTTAGATGAATGGACAAGCATTAAGAATTGTGATCAGCAGCACCAAGTTGAGTTGGAGGCTGGTAACTTAGGGTCCTACTGAGTTCAGTCTTGTTCAACAGCTTTATTACTCTTCTGGATATTGGGGTGGAGTGTACCCTCAGCAAGTTTTCAGATGACACCAGACTGGGAGGTGTGGCCCATGGGCTGGAGGGTTGCACCGCTGTCAAGAGAGATCTGCAGATGTTAGAGAGATGGGCTGACAGGAAATTCATGGAGTTTGGCCAGAGGAATTGCAGATTCCTGGCCCTGGAGGAGAACAAGCACTGAGACATGCTGACCATCACCAAGCTGGAAAGCAGCTTGGCAGAACAAGACCTGAGAGTTGTGGTGAACACCAGGTTGAACGTGAGCAGCCAGCACAGTATCCTTACCACAACAAAGGCTGAAGGTGTCTTGAGCTGTACTAGAGAACATATTGCAAACAGGCTGATAGTTGTGATCCTTCCTCTCTGCTCAGCATTGTTCAGGAGTCCTGAGTCCAGTGCTGGGCTCCCCATTGTGAGAACGATTTGGATATACTGGAGAGTTGTGAAGATGTTCAAGGATCTGGAGCATTTGTCCTATGAAAAGAGGCTGAAAGAACTGGGACTGCTGAGCCTAGAGAGGAGAAGGCTCAAGGCAGACCATGACTGTGTATGGAAATACCTGAAGGGAGAGTACAAAGCAGATAGAGCCAGATACTCTTCAGTGATGCCCAGTGATAGGACGAGAGGCAGTGGGTAAAAATGGGCATACAGGAGGTTCCCTCTAAACGTCAGGAAACACGCTGTTACGTTGAAGGCAGCACAGCACTGGCATAGGTTGCCCATGGGGCATGCCCATGCCATCTAGATGTGGTCCTGGGCAACCCTTCTTGAGTTTGGACCTGATGACCTCCAGAGGTCCCTTCCAACCACAACCATGTTGGGTGATTCTGGGGTTTAGTATCATCTTTGAATGAAATGAAGTAATGCAAACCACTCAGAATCGTTAAGTAACACTGAAAATTAGGTGTGCAAAGAGGCGAGCTTAGCTACAAACACTTCCATTTGCAATTAAAATCAGAGAATCATGAAGACTGGGAAAGACCTCAGAGATCATGAAGTCCAACCTTCCACCTTCCTGACCACTAGACCATGTCCCAAGGTACCATATCTACTTCTTTTTTGAACACTTGTAGGGATGCTGGCTCCACCACCGCCCTGTGCAACTTGTTCTAGTGCCTCACAATGATCTGGAAATTCCTTGATCAGACCTCACACAAACCTTGGTTTGCTTGGAGCCATGTACAAAAGTAGGTAGTTGAGATGGGACAAAAAATTCTTGTGACAAAGCTACCTTTATAGCATAAGCCTGCAAACTGAAGTTTAAAGGCTTCAATATGGTGGAGAAAAGCAACTGGAATAATTTAGATGTAAAAATACTCATTCACAGACACCCCATTTCACTTGTTACACTCTCATACAGGTGGAAAAATGTGCTTCTTGTTATTGCTGGAGAAATTATGGAGTTCTTTGACATTTTCTACCTGTCTTCTTTTTAATATAGTGAAACTGGTTTTAATTAAAATAGGATTCCTCTTTTTATTTTTTTCCTTCCTTGTGATAAATCACAAAGGAGAAGAGGTTAATCTAATCAACTCTGAATAGCAGACCCACAATTTAGAATCATTTGTAACAATAATAGTTGCAAACATCTATAGGATAATTTGGTTTTTCGTGGCTTCTTCAGAAAGCAAATGCTTGTGGTGTGACTACTGAGCTCAGCGCTTTAAAAGGACACATTTCAGGTAGAAAAAGTTGAGTGGAGAAATTTAGGAACAGATTCTGACAGTCTGGTATTGTTCTCTTGATACAAATGAATAATGAAGTCATTTGCATTGTTGGTTTAAGAGTAAATACAGATGGCTTCAATTCTGAGAGCTGATATGGTAGGGACATCATCCTTCACCCATGGAGCACTACCTGCAGAATAGCAGGTGGGATGCTAGTTTGAAAGGTGAATGCCTTTACAAACCCCAGTCTGCTTTGATGCCTTTTTTGACAAGGTAGAAGTCAGGAGGGGCTGATTCCTGGGCCATTTGTGGTCAAATAACCCCTTGATGACATTAAATGGCAGAAGAGGATGTTTGAAGTGGAGAAGACACAGGAAAAGAACATCATCAGATGCCCGGGGTGGGAGTCTTGTCAGATCTTAGACATAAATGGGCCCCCAAAGCTACCCAGGATACCTGTTTAATAGGCAGAATGTGCAAGAAACATGGTCCCTACTGTTTTATCAAAAGACCAGATCTAACAAAACTTCCATACCGGTGTGTTGCAACTAGGTATTGAACCATTCACTTTGCTGTTGTTTGTAAGAGATGTAAATCAATGTCCTGATGATTTGAGGGTGTTCAAAATTGGTTTGCTCTTTTGAAAATGGAAGAGCGTTCATCTTCGTGTTCCTGGCAGAGTTCTCAGCAAGATTGCTGCCTTTAGTTCTCTTAAATGCTGTCCTCGCATTTGGATACAGCAGCATTTCCTCCCTCTTCCGTTTTCTTTGTCTGACATTAAGAATAATTTACAGCCCGCTTACAAAGGGGCTGCAGTGTAATGACGGGGACCTCTCCTCTAAAAGGTCAGTTAGGCAGCAAAACTCCTTGCGTTGAACCCAGAGGAACAAGATATTTAGGGGTTTTAAAAACAGTAAGTTAAAATCTTTCTTCCTGTAGCATTTCCAGTGCTGTCTTTTCCACAGCTCATGTTGCAAAGAGCTCATTTTCTGTGTTTGTGCCTGGCATGCTGATGGGCTTGGAGGATAACAAGTAGCATTAACAAAGTAGGTGGGACATAGACATGGTACATGGAGTGCCGTGCAGCCTCGTGTGTTGAAAGGTGTGTGACAGATGAGAGTAGTTGTTTGCTTCTAATTGGTGTTATTGCTTATGTGTGTTTGGAGTACCTCTTGTATTAGTTCTAGTTGTGGTCTCTGGTCACTCTGGTCAGTGATTTGGCTTCTCAGCTCAGGCTCTTCTCAGGACCTGCACTTGCTGAATTTCAGGGCAGGTTTGCACACAGTGGCTGCTTTTAGCAGTGACAGAGCTGATGGGGACAGTCACCACCAAGGGCAGGGATGCAGAAAGGCTCTTGGTTAAACTTGCTGCTGTGCATACCAACAATGCTGCTACATCTGGTATCCCATGTTGGGGTGCATTAAATCAGAGATAGCACCTACCGAGTTGACAGGCACCTCCTGAATGGACAGGACAGGCGACCCTAAACTGACCAGAGAAGGTATTCCATCCCATGGATGTCATCTACAGGGTAAAGCTGAGGGATCATCAGGGTGAGGCCTCTTCTGTGATGGCCAGTGTCCAAGGATGACTCTGTCTGTTCTGCCTTTGATCCCAATCCATGTATTCCTGGATTTAGCCCCTAAATCTGGTTCCCATCTGCTGCTGAGTCCTGTCTGGGACTTCCCAGCACCTGTCCCTACTGTCAGTGGTGACAGTGCCATCAGGGGTTGGGTTTGCTGTTTTACCTTTTCGATTTATTGTTATTATTGTTGTTGTTTTCACTAAAGCTGATTTAGTTGCTCTCCCAACCCACCAGTCTCTCTCCCTTACTCCTTTTCTTTTCCCATTGGGAAGGCAGAAGAACTCCTAGAGAACCTCTGTCACTTGCATAGTGGCCAGTCTAGCCCTACCCCTTGGCCAAGCATTTGGCTAAGCTAACCTCATAACTTACCCAAATGTCATGTTTAAGTAGACTTTAACTGGGGGGGGGCGGGGAAGGGAGTGTGAGAAGGGGAAAAAACTGTATTTGATCCTCCTGGTATAGGTTACCTAAAACCTGATGTCATTTACATTGTAACGTGTGCTGACCATGGTCCATGATCACCAGTAACCAGGCAATGTTGCTGCTGCTGTAAGTTGAAATGCAGGAGTATGTGTGAGTTTGGTTTGGGGTAGAGGTGCTGGGTCTGGGACTACACTGAGGGAAAGGAACATTCTCTGCTGCGGAGGCTGGTGTAAGCTGACATGGAAACAAGAGGTACCTGTTTATCATGATGCTGGTGACGAAGCGGCACCATATGGGTTCTTCAGGATATTGTTTTCCTGATCTTGTGCTGACACTCTTCTGTTCAGAGTGTCAGAGCTTTAGACAACTACAAGGCTGCCTGCTAGTTGTGACATGCCATTTGTCATTTCTGCCATGTCATTTAAATCCTTCTGGTGGATCTTTTGACATGTATTTCAGATTCTTGGCTAAGTTTTGATTTCAGTGAAAAATCTGTTCAGAAGTTGAAAGCACAGGAGTCATCTGTCATCCAACAGCCCTTATCAGAGTTCAGAACCAGTAAGATGAAACAGATTCCTATGCCAGGCTATGGTATGGTGCGTGGCACAGCTTCAGCTGTATCCATTGGAGCCGTGTGTCCCTGTGCTGCTGCTCCGGCTGTTTAAAAGCCGTGTGACTGTAGTTCTTCCAAGATGTTTTAGTTGAGTTTGCTTTAAAGACACTTATTTCCCATAAGTGTTGGAATATATTTATTAAATGTTTCACCCAGTCTTGAACAGAGACATGCTTTTGTTGTTGCTGGCTCTTATCTGCAAATTAAGAAATGTTGCTTAATGAACATACTGAACTCCAGCATCCTACCTCTTGCTTTTCCCTTCCCTGTCGCTTAGCAACAGACTTACTCCCCGTGCAATCCATTACTATCCACAATAAATCTCTAATTCTTCTCACTTTTCCTTTCTAGAAGCTATGCTAAAAGATTTGAGTAACTTCATCAACCCCTTGACAGACATAATAAAGCAGAAAAGGATAACATCAAACAATATTCACTTTGACAGCATAAACTTTGCTGAATTCATCAGAAGTCTGTTAAAGTTGAAACTCTTTGTAATAAAAATTGTTCTCTTTTAAAAAAAATAAAAGCAGAGAAAAATGTCTAGGTTAGAAATTTAGGGCTTTTAGTGCCCTGAAACACATACAGGGGATTTATAGTGATATAATATTGTCATGGGCGAAGACAGACTGGGACAAACACCTCCTCATTTATAAATCTTGATAGTACCCTATATGTTTAACTGAGGGATCTGGTCAGGCTGCATCAGCAGATGGAGGCCAGTGGGATGAGATTCAACAAGGCCAAGTGCCAGGTCCCGCACTTGGGTCACAACATCGCCACAAATGCTCTAGGCTTGGGGCAGAGTGACTGGAAAACTGCACAGTAGGGAAACACCTGGGGATGTTTGTTGACGGCCAGCTTAAGATGAACCATCATGTGGTGACCAAGAAGGCCGCCAGCATCTTGGCTGAAGTCAGCAATAGTGTCATCAGCAGGACCAGGGCAGAGATAATCTCCTTGTACTTGGCACTAGTGAGGCTACACTTTTAATCCTGGGTTCAGTTTTGGCAACCTCACTCTAAAAAGGGCATTGAGATGCTGGACTGTGTCCAGAGGAGGACAATGAAGATGAAGGGTCTAGAGAATGAGTCTTGTGAGGTGCAACCAAGGCAAATGGGGTTGTTTAACCTGGAGAAACAGAGGCTGAAGGGAGACCTCCTTGCTTGATACAGCTCCCTGAAAGGAGGTTGCATCAGAATCTCCTAGATATTTCTGTTTTCCTTTTTTATTCTTTGGTTGCTGTTTTTGTTCTTTCTGCCTTAGTTGCTCAAAGTGGTGAGAGTTCTGTGAGGGCAAAAGTTTGTGCTTCTTCTACATAGTGCTAAGGGTTGGGTTTAGTATTTTTCATCTTGGATTTTGGTTTCTTTAAATCTATTGCAGTGCGAGAAACAAGCTTTCTGGAAATTAAGGAAGATACAGAGCTGGATCCAGAGGAGAACAGCAATGTCTTCATGGGCATACTCATCAAAGGGCTGGCCAAGCTGAAAAAAATCCCTGAGACTGTGAAAGCCATCCAGGATCGCCTGGAACAGGAGCTCAAGCAGATTGTGAAGAGATCCACAACCCAGGTGGCAGACAATGGTTACCAGAGAGGAGAGAATCTTTCCCAGGAAAATCAACCTAGGTAAGGCTATTTCAACTGCTGAACATCGATTGCTGCAAAAGGTCTGGAAGGGTTTTGTCAATGAGAATCATAGAGTAGTTTGACCTGGAAGGGATCTTAAAAATCATCTAGATCAAATCCGCACCTGCCATGTGCAGAGACATCCTCCACTAGACCAGGTTGCTCGAGGCCTCATCCAACCTGGCCTTGAACACCTCCAGGGATCGAGCATCCACAACCTCCCTGGACAATGTGTTCCAGTGTCTCACCACTCTCACTGGAAAAAATTCCTTTCTAATCTCCAGTCTATATGTCCCCTCTTTCAGCTTGAATTCCTTCCCTCTTGTCCTGTCACTACAAACCTTTGTTAAAAGTTCCTCCCCAGCTTTCTTGTNGAACACCTCCAGGGATCGAGCATCCACAACCTCCCTGGACAATGTGTTCCAGTGTCTCACCACTCTCACTGGAAAAAATTCCTTTCTAATCTCCAGTCTATATGTCCCCTCTTTCAGCTTGAATTCCTTCCCTCTTGTCCTGTCACTACAAACCTTTGTTAAAAGTTCCTCCCCAGCTTTCTTGTAGGCCCTTTCAGGTATTGGAAGGTCACTATAAAGTCTCTTCAGAGCTTTCTCTTCTTCAGCCTGAACAACTCATTGTTGCAGCCTATCCCTGTAGGGAAAGTGCTTCACTCCTCTGGTCATCTTTGTGGTCTGCTGGACCCACCCCAACAGTTCCATGTCCTTTGTGTGCTGGGGGCAGCAGAACTGGAGGCAGTGCTCCATCCAGGTGGGATCCCATGAGAGCAGAGTACAGGGAGAGAACCACTTTGTCCTGCTGATCACTTAACTAGCACTTGGCAGTGCTGAATGTGTTAATTGCAGTCTGAAGGCACAACAATGGCTCTGCAGTAGCAGAGGTCTAAATGCTGAAATGGTGAGAAACTCTTTCTCTTGAGGTAAGGAGGATGCGCCCTGAGCACCTAAAAGCTTTGGGAATATCAGAAATGGACCTGGGTGGGGTGTAGTGTTGCCTCTTCAGTACTGGATCAAAGGTTGGTCTGGACAATCTTCAAGACCTGTTCCAAGTGGTGGATGTATTCTGTGATTCTGTGTTGGGGAAGGGGAGGCTTTATTGCTCTTCAATCAACAATGTGGGAAAAGGAGATACTTCCTTCTGTGCGTTGTCCTAGAAGAGGGTCTTTTGGTTAAACAGTTGTTTGAAATACATATTGGAAGGTGGGGTGAGACTGTAGGAACCAGCATTAGTGAGCTGGGAAGAGGTGCATTATTTTAAGAACTTTTTTCACATTTTTTTACTTAACTTTTCTTTTTGAGCAGCTTTACAACCGATTGAAGTATAATGCTGTCTCAGATTGCTGCTCTGTGTGCTGTAAAGAGTACTTGGTGCCAAAACAAATACTTTCTTCTCCTGTTGCACTGATTCATGGCTTTACTCTGGTCATGATGCCAAAGAAATTTTTAAGTTCCTACATAATATGACTTGAAAGGGGAAAATTCCAGTTCAGTTATTGATTTCGAGTGTAGCAGAGTCCAATTAAGCTGCTGCAGGTGCAGAGATTTGAAATTGTGTATGGAACTAATTATGTCAGTAAATAAATGGCCAAGTTTCTAATTGGTTTGCAGCCCCATTTATGTTAATAACAACACACAACTAAGTTTGTGCTGTTCTTCAGGACTCACTGGAACTTTGGAAGGTGGATCTCCATAAGATCGATTTTTGTGGTTTCCAGGGCTCAATTTTGGGACCAGTCTTTTGTCAATGATCTGCATGAGGGGATTGAGTGCATCCTTCTCAATAGGTTTGCAGATAACACTAAATTGAGTGGGAATGTTGATCTGTTGAGGGTAGGAAGGCTCTACAGAGCCTAAATGTCAGCGGAATGACATTTAACAAGACCAAGTGCCATGCATATGCATACTTGTTCTGTGAGCCAGTCTTGAGAGATGGTGTGACTACTCGGTGTTCACTGAAATGAGTAAGTTGGATCAGATCATATCTTAGAATCATAGAATCATTAAGATTGCAAGAAAAATCTCCGAAATTGTTGAGTCCGACCATTAACCCAACACTGACAGATTCACCACTAAGGCCTGTCCCTCACCACTACATCTATGCATTTTTTAAATGCTTTCAGAGATGGGTTCTCCACCACTTCCCTGGAAGCCAATTCCAGGACCTGACAGCGCTTTCAGGGAAGAAATTTTCCTAGTCCCCAACTTCAATCTCCCCTGATGCAACCTAAGTTTGTTTCCACTCATCGTGTTGCTTGCAACTTGGGAGAAGAGACTGACCTCTGCCTGTCTCTAGCCTCTCTTTAGGGAGCTGTGGAGAGAAAGAAGTTCTCTCCTCAACCTCCCTTTCTCCAGGCTAAACAACCTCAGGTCCCTCAGCTGCTCTTCACCAGATCTGTGTCCTAGACCCTTCACCAGTTCTGTTGCCCTTCTCTGGACATGCTCCAACACCAAAATGTCTTTCTTAGAGTGAGTGACCCAAAACTCAATAAAGTACTCAAGGTGTGGCCTCATCAGTTCCAGTCACAGCAGGACAATCACTGCCCCAGTCCTGCTGGCCATGCTATTTCTGATCCAACCAGGATGCTGTTGTCCTTCTTGGCCACCTGGGCACACACTGGCTCATATTCAACCAGCAGTTGACAAATTCCCCTGAGTCTTTCTCTACAGGCAGCTTTCCAGCTACAGTTTCTCAAGGCCGAAGTGTTTCATAGGGTTCTTGAGACTCAAAGGCAGTGCTCAGCACTTGGCCTTGTTGAACTTCATCCCATTGGCTTTGGGCCATGGATCCCATGATGTTAACCTGCCCAAAGAGTTGAGTAAGGTAGATAAAAGTTTTCATGGGTTTTGGTATGTGCTTAATATAAATTTGTGTGCTTTTGAGACTCTTATATTTTAGAGGTATGGAAAGTGCTTAAATTCTTGTTGAACCAGGCCATAATTATAACTGATTATAAACCTAGGTCCCGTGTGAAGTTTGCAACAGGCAGGTAAATTCACTTACAACATTGGAATGAAGAAATTATAGGACGGGAAATATGTTGCCCCTTAAATGATCTCCAGTTTTAAATCAAAATTGTGACTTTCCTGAACAAGGTTCTGTTTCAAGAAAACTCTTTAAGACTTCACATTTGAAAATTACGCAGCACCCAGAACTGCTTAACTACTCATGAGACTGTCAACAGCAAAACTTGTGTCACCTCAGGATTGAGTTCACCTTACCACTAGTCACTCTTGAGTACCTTTTAGTTTCTATCACTGAGCTCAATGCCTGGATTCAGCCACCTTAAATGGTATAGAAATAATTCTTCTAGCAAATAATGTGTGTCTGCTCGAGTCTAACCTATCTGCTGCTAATGTGAGCTTTAATTTAAGTGGACTTTGTTTTCAAATCTAGGAAAGCTCTCTAGAGGCATTAGATACCCATGCTTGAAGCAGTTTTGTGGAAAAGAACTTCAATATAAGAGTTGCTGCTGTTGTATCCTTAACTATAGGCACAGCAGAGTATGCCTGCTGCCTTTAGGGGAGGTTCAGGATGGATGT
>VWYK01083979.1:0-13669 GCA_013399775.1 Semnornis frantzii | reverse complement strand
CCTTCCCATTCTATGACTTCAGACACACCACAGAGAACACCAGATCCAGCAGGATCACTGTGATTTACCATGGATGTTCTAAGCCTGAGGAAATCCTGAGGGCATCAAACCTGCACAGACTCACTTAGACCTCACAGTGAGATGCAGAGCAGCTCTGAGAACAGCTGTGGTTACTCAACTCCAGAGTCACCCTGCCCAGCACAATCACCTGCAGAATGCAGCTGTCTAGAAACTGATCCTGCAAATCAGTTCCTAACTGCCCTGTAAAAGAGACTGAGCACAAGGAAATCCAAATTTTTCCCCAAGTGCTTAGCACTCCTGCAGATGCTTCTCTCCTTACACTGCATTTCCCAAGCTCCCCAGTTGGAGATTCTTGTTCTTGTTTGCTAAGACTCACACAAGATTTTTTTGGCACTTGGCACAGGCAGCAGATTTAGGGGGGGACACACATTACGTGTGTGGGAGGTGTTAGATGCTGACTGCACAGAGGGAGGCATTTTGCATTGCCAGTTTGCTGTGTTCTGTGTTTCTGGCTTTTGATTGTTACTATCCAAGGGTCACAAACTGTGCTCCATTAAGTTCAGCAGCCATAGCTCTCCCCACCTCTGAACACCGAGTAACACGGATGGGCTACTCCTCAAGAGTGAAACAAAGCCCCTTGCCTGTTGCTGGTGTGGACATCTCCTTCTGCTTCCCCTTCCCCTTCTGAACCATCTCCCTCTTGTTGGCCTGTGGTAGTGCTGATGGCTCCTGTGCTGGAGCTGACGCTGCCTGGTCCAGCAGGGTGGCCCTCAGCTGTTGTGTCCCCATAGGCACTGCTGCGGCCAGACACTGGAGGAGAAAGCAGAGCAAGGGTCAGGAAAGGTCAGCACAACTGAACAGAGAATGACTGAATTGTCTGGGTTGGAGGAGACCTGAAAGATCATCCAGTCCAACCACTCTAACTCTACCAAGGCTGGGGCAAAACTGTGGCACTCAGCACCACATCTCTGTGGCTTTTAAGCCCCTCCAAGAATAGGGATCTAATCACCTCCCTGGGCAGCCTGGTCCAGTCTTTGGGAGCCCTTTCAGTGAAGAATTTTCTTCTCAGGTCCAAACTAAAACTTCCCTGGTACAACCTGAGGACATTGATCCTTGTCCTATCACTTCTTCCTTGGGAGAAGAGACCAACCCAAACCTGGCTCCAACCTCTTTTCAGGTAACTGAACAGAGCCAGGAGGTCTCCCCTCAGCTTGCTTTTCTCNGCCCTTTCAGTGAAGAATTTTCTTCTCAGGTCCAAACTAAAACTTCCCTGGTACAACCTGAGGACATTGATCCTTGTCCTATCACTTCTTCCTTGGGAGAAGAGACCAACCCAAACCTGGCTCCAACCTCTTTTCAGGTAACTGAACAGAGCCAGGAGGTCTCCCCTCAGCTTGCTTTTCTCCAGACTGAACAACCAGAGGTCCTTCAGCTGCTCCTCATCAGCCCAGTTCTCCAGACCCTTCACCAGCTTGGTTTTACCTTCTCTGGACCTCCTCCAGCCCCTCAATGTCCTTCTTGAAGTGAGAGGCCCAAAATGGAACCCAGTACTCAAGGTGTGGCCTCATCAGTGCCCAGTACAGTGGCAACAAGCACTGCCCTGCTCCTGCCGGCCACACTCTTGCTGATCCAGGCCAGTATGCTGGTGGCCTTCATGATCCCCTGTGCACACTGTGAGCCATATTCAGCATGCAGACGTTCACTCTGCACAGCACTTTGGCAGTAACCACCAAACAAGGCACAGCATTGTTGAAAGGCTGAAAGCCCTGGGGCTGTTTAGTCTGGAGAGGAGAAGGCTGACAGGGGATCTGAGCAATGTCTAGAAATATCTGAGGACTGGGGGTCAAGAAGTAAGGAACAGGGACAGCCTCTGCTCACTTGTGCCCTGTGACAGGACAAGGGGCAACAGATGGAAACTACAGCACAGTAAGTTCCACCTAGACATGAGGAAGAACTTCTTTACTGTAAGGGTACCAGAGCACTGGAACAGGCTCCTGGGGTGCATTAAGGAGGAGTATGTCCAGGAGATCAAGGGAGGTTCTCCTCCCCCTCTACTCTGCCCTGGTGAGGCCCCACCTGGAATACTGCATCCAGTTCTGGGCTCCTCAGTTGAGAAGGGACAATGATCTGCTGGAGAGAGTCCAAGGGAAGGCTGCAAGGATGATGAAAGGGTTGGAGCACTGCCTGACGAGGAAAGGTTGAGAGCACTGGGGCTGCTTAGTCTAGAGAGGAGAAGGCTGAGAGGGCATCTGAGAAATGTCTATAAATATATAAGGCTGGGGATCAGGAAGGAAGGGACAGGGACAGACTCTGCTCACTTGTGCCTTGTATAAGACAAGGGGCAGCGGATGTAAACTACAGCACAGGAAGTTCCACCTCAACACGTGGAAGAACTTCTTTACTGTAAGGGTCCCAGAGCCCTGGCACAGGCTGCCCAGAGAGGTTGTGGAGTCTCCTTCTCTGGAGCCTTTCCAGCCCTGTCTGGATGTGCTCCTGTGCCACCTGCACTACATTACGATCCTGCCCCGGCAGAGGGCTTGCACTCGATGATCCCCAGAGGTCCCTTCCTGTGATCCTGTGCTTCAAAACCGCCATTTCTCCTTTGCCTAGGGCGCACCCACAGCAGAAACCAGAGGTGGAGCCACCGGTGCAGCCAGAGGTACTCACCGCTGTGCTCGCCAGCTACGGAGTCCACGGCGCTGCCACCGCTCTCGGAGCCCACACTGCCGCCGTGCTCCGCGGGGGAGGTCCGAAGGGTGGAGCCGTCGGTTGCAGCGGTGCTGCCCTCGTCGTCAGACGCTGGAGCTAAGAGAATGAAGAGAGCTGTTACAAGTAAAAACACTGCCTTGATGGAACCTCAAAAGGCACATGCTACAAAAAAAAAAAAAAACCAACCCAAAAGCCAACCCAAAAGTCCCAAGTCTTCAGGGTCTCTGTCAGTTTTTAACTATAAATCAAAAGGGAAAAGGTTGCCTGAGGTGGTTGTGGATGCTCCATCCCTGGAGGTGTTTAAAGCCAGGCTGGGTGAGGCCTTGAGCAAAATGGGCTAGTGGGAGGTGTCCCTGCCCATGGTAGGGGGGTGGAACTGGATGATCTTTAAGGTCCCTTCCAACCCAACCCATTCTATGAAACTTAGAAATATCCATCAATGCTTTGAAGTCAGCTAACAGCAGCTGAGAGCAGATACCCTGAGAAGGAAACCTTCTCATCAAGCAGTCATGTAAAGTTATTTGAAGAACAATGTCAAGCTGGGTATAAATACCAAGGAGAAGCTGTGTTTAATCAGCAGATTAAATTTTATCTTATCTTTATCTTATTTTACCATTTTAAGGAAAGAACTTCCTCAGAAGCCTACAATGAAAGCCTATCAAAGCAAGAAAAGCCTACAAATATAGTGCCAAACCCACATAAAGCTAACAGCAATAATTGGGTCTTCAAACCCATCTTTACAAACAAGTGCTGAGCCATTATTTAGGTCAGAATCAGCACTTGAGAGCTTGCAGGGAACAGTTACCTGATGCTGTTGTATCCGAGAGCGTGCCGGCATCGAGAGAAGAGGAGCTGGGTGCTTGGCCAGACAGCCCTAAACTCTGCAGCCCAAGAGCACTGCTGCTGCTCCCTGCAAGAAGAAAAAAAAGCTGTGAGCATCATTCTAGGAGAGAGTGACTTCAGCTCTGGCCTGCTCTGTGCATTTCATAGCTCTACTAACTTTCTTTTGTTGGTGGAGACATCAGCAGCTTCTGCTTTGCTTCTTTCCCAGTTTCCTCTTATTCATGGATTCATAGAATGGTTTAGTTTGGAAAGGACCTTTAAAATCATCCAGTTCCAACTCCCTGCTATGGGCAGAGACCCCTCCCACTAGGCCAGGTTGCTCAAGGCTACATCCAACCTGGCCTTGAACCCCTCCAGGGAGGGGGCAGCCTGCACCAGTGTCTCACCACCCTCACTGTCAAGAATTTCTTCCTCATCTCCACTCTCAATCTTCCCTCTTCCAGCTTCAACCCATTTTCCCCTCCTCCTATCACTCCAAGCCCTTGCAAAAAGGCTTTCTTCCTAATCTCCAGTCTAAATCTGCCCTCCTTAAGCTTCAGTCCATACCCTCTCATCCTATCTATTTATCATCCCATTCTATTTACCCTTTTGACTGTCAGTAATGCCTACATCTTACCTTGCTGATCTTGTTGCAGGCTCAGGGCAATAGCCAACTCCACCATTGTTTCATCATCTGCATCTGGAGGGATATCCAGCATAGGAGGGAATCCCTCTGCTCCAGCCAGAAGAGCCTCCAGGGGAGAAGGGTTCCCATTATTCACATTCTCAGAAGTTTCCAGAACCATGGATTCAGACTATGGAGAGAGAACACAGTTAGAGCTTTTCACCAAACCACCACCAGCTGATGGAGCACTACAAATTGATTTATCACAACTCAATCAAATTCGAATACTTAAGTAGTTGGAAGGCTCCAAAGAGAAGCAGCCTGGACTCACCACCATCTCAAAGTCCCCATGATCAACTTCACTCTGCTCCTGGCTTTCCTGCCGGATATGCTCCCCATTCGCTATCCCAGAGCTCTGCAGTTTGTCTTCCGCATCATCGTCATCATCATCATCCTTATCTCCTGAGTCAGAAAGGATTCATTCACAAATCTACTCATTCCTCATCACAAGCAAAGTAATTAATTCTGGAAACCCCCCTAAGCTATCCACAGTTCCTCCCCCTCCCACCCCAGCCACTGGGAGCTTCCACAACAACTACAACTCAAGTTGGTGGTAAAAACGATGTCTCGGATGGAGATCTGATACCTAATTTTGGCTGCACACATATTTAGGACTGATCTATAAGGATTTGGAAATAGCCACAGAAATCCTAAGGCAGTCTGTATTACTATAGAAAATAATCAGATTTCCCTGCCCTTGAAAGGAGAATATCTTGGAGAGATCTCTTTCCATTCCAGAATATCAAAGGTGAACGCTCATCTAACAAAAAAAACCAAAAAACCAGGGCTTAGTGGGACAAGAGAAGAGCAAAAGGAATGAGAAAGAGTGGGATTAGTCTTTTTTAGTCCCCATTTATAAGGCTGCCCTTATTTTCTTTTGTGACACATGAAGGAGGTGGTGCTCATTTCAAGGCAAAGCTGAGTGGATCTTGCATACCCATGGGAGTATTGCTGCGAGGGGAGGACGGCAAGGTGACGTGCCTTCGCTTGTTCCTTGGCCTCAGCACTCTGATCAAAGCTTGCTTGCAAGAAAAGCTCACTGCAGGGTCCTAAGGGGTTAACAGTTAATCATTAAACTTCTTAAGCTTTGCCAGTATTTGGAAAGACATCTAAAAATACCCTCACAACCCTCTGCTAGGTGTGATTCAAGTAAGGCACATCGCACTACCTCGATCCTAAACTCCCTCTTGACTCCTACAGGCATAAAGCAAGACCTAGCACTGCACATACAAAACATAATGAACACTGCTGAAACACAAGAGAGAGAAACTTCCCCTTCATTCACTTCTGGTTGAGTGGTTTTGGCTGTCTGCCTCTATTTTCCATGCTTCTGTAATGTAAAGGTATGAAAGACCTTTAAGGTCATCAAGTCCAACCATTATCCCAGCACTGCCAGGTCACAACTAAACCATGTCCCTCAGCACCACATCCACATTGCTCTTCAATCTCTGCAGGGATGGAGACTCCATCACTGCCCTGGGCAGTCTGACCCTGTCAACCCTGCCAGGGAAGAAATTGTTCCTCATGTCCAACCTAAATCTCCCCTGTCACACAGGCTGAAGCAGAGCAGAGTGAGATGCCATACCGGGCAAAGCAACATCTGCATGTAGATCTTGGATGCTGTATGGATACAATCCAGCTCACACGTGCAGTATCCATGGATAATATCCACCAAAGCATTGACTGTGGCTTCAACATGAGTGAGACCTAAGGAGGAACAAGAGCAGGAACACAATCAGCTATTTTAGCACAGAGTGAGACACTGTAGGAAGCATCTTCAGTTTGCAGACTTCAAAGCACAATGTTAGCACCACAACTGCATCAAAGTTTCTCCTTTCCCTGTTTACAAGCTTAAAAGAGGACCCTTCAAAATAGAGAATCATAGAATAGTAAGGTTGGAAGGGACCTCAAAAATCATCCAGTTCCAATCCCCTGCCATAGGCAGGGACACCTCCCACTAGCACAGGTCACTCAAGGCCTCATCCAACCTGGCCTTGAACCCCTCCAGGGAGGGAGCAGCCACACCCTCCTTGGGCAACCTGTGCCAGTATCTCACCACCTTCACTGTAAAAAACTTCCTCCTAACATTCAGTCTAAATCTCCCCCTGCCAGTTCAAACCCATTGCCCCTTGTCCTGTCATTACCAGACCTTATCAATAGTCCCTCCCAAGCCTTCCTATAGCCCCCTTCAGATGTTGGAAGGCTACTATAAGGACTACTCAAAGCCTTAAGTGAAGAGGTAGCACACCTGGCAGGCAGGCAGGGGCAAGGAAGGCATTCTTGGGCTTTGATGCATGCAGCTTCCAGAAGTGGTTAACCAGCTGGGTAATGAAGGTGCAGCCATCTCCTTCAGCATGCTTCTGGGCTTCCTGCCCTTCCTCACCCTCTGTAGAGATTAAACCACAGTTGTCAGATACAGGCAGGGAAAGATCACAGAAACATTCAGGTTGGCAAAGCCCCTCAGGATCACCAAGTCCAAACGAGAATCCTACTCCACAAGATGCACCCTAAACCATATTCCCAAGCACCACATCTAAATGAGTTTTAAACACATGCAGGGTTGGTGACTCAATCACCTCCCTGGGCAGCTCATTCCAGTGCCTGACCACTCTTGCTGGGGAAAACAAAATTCCTAATATAGATGGAACAAGAAGGGTGATACCAGGCTTACTGGACATGGCTTTTGTCAGAGGCTCCCATGTGCATGCCTACAAGTGTGTCAGACCCAGCCCCTGTCACCCAGAACCAGATATCCCCAAGACATCCTCAACTATCACAGCAGAAAGCTGAAGAAAATAACAGACTCCTCTACCTGCTTCCAACTGTGGCAGTTTTGATTCTGTGTAGTGGACCAGATTGTTTGGTCTCATAATAGCAATGGATCTAGCAGTGATGACCAGCCTCTGAAACACTTCAGGATCAAGATCCTTTCCTTCTTTGGTTGAAGAACTCAGGTACTGAATGGCTTTACTTAGCAATGCTTGATCCTGTGAAGTGAAAGATTAACACAGGCAACGAAAAACAACAGACAGCAGCACAACAAAGCACCTGAAGCACAACTGTAGAGACAGATCCTGGGGAAATGTGGCATTTACTGCTTTAAATCTCACCCAAAGTCATCTAGGAAGGACCACTAATGTTAAAAGTGAAGCAGTGCAACCTGCAGCAGAAGCAATCTGGCTCAGGGATTGATTTTCACATTAATATGCAGTTTAATTAACATTAATATTCATATGTACAGTATTAATACACACATTAATATGTACATTAATATGCAGTTTAATTAATATGCACAACCTCTCTCAAAGGGTTAGCAAAGGCTATCTGCAGGCATCTGTGCACCTACTGCAACTGTGTCAGCACTGGGCTAACCACCACTGGATTCTCCTAGCACCCTAAGTCTGTGGAGATGGAAACCAGAGGTACAGTTTGCAGACAACCTTCATATGTTTCCAGATCTTGATTTCTCAAGGTTAATTGCCATGATTTCCACACCCCTCAAAATCTTCAAGAAGCATTTTGAGTAGTTAAGTTCTGGTGAAACACAAAAGGCAGCAATGCAGGCAGCAAGAGCTGAAGGACAGTTGGCTAGCAGGTTTATGTTGTGTGGAGGAAGGGCTTTCTAGGAGCATTGCTGTCCCTCAACCATGAACTGGCAAGTTAGAGGAGACACTGAAATCATCATAGAATCACAGAATGGGTTGTGTTGGAAGAGGCCTTAGAGATCAGCCAAGTTCCAATCCCCATGCCATGGGCAGGGACATCTCCCACCAGGCCAGCTTGCTCCAGGCCTCATCCAACCTGGCGCTGAACACTTCCAGGGAGGAGGCATCCACAGCCTCCCTGGGCAACCTGTGCCAGTGTCTCACTCCCCTCACTGTCAAGGATTTCTTCCTCATCTGCAGTGTAGCTCTGCCCTCTGCCAGCCTGCAGCTGGAGCCCTTGCAGTGTGTTACCTTGTGGTTATGGTAGGCGGAGCGGCTGGTGTGCAAGCTGGCCAGGAGGCTCTTGGTTTGCTGCTGGACACTGGAAGGAGCTGGCATGGACAGCAGCATAGTGGCCAGTTCCTGAGCTGCCACCTTATTCTTCTCCTGTTCCCAAGAACAGATAAAGATCATTCTTCAGTATTAAGGTGATGCATGAAATTGGTTTCTCGGTGTACCTGCAGCTCCCTCCCCTCCTTGCACTGCTTCTGCCTTCCTCCAGCATCGCTTTGACAGCCTCCTCGATTTACTATGTGATATTTGAAGAACATTCCCCATGTACACAGAAGAAAAGTCCTTTTTGGAGATGTGTGGGTTTCTTCCACCCTGCTGTTTTTTGTAAACGAGGTCAGTCTGCAGCACACAAATCCCACCAGCACTTAAATGCAAATGCCAATTGTCATTCCAAACTACTTTCAGATGCTTTTCCCTAAGTCAACTTTCAGATCAGCACTCAAAGCCAAAGGGATGCAGCTCTCTCTCTTCGGTATCAGGCCCCCGGGGCTGCAGGAGGTGCTTGCTGATCTCACCCCTCCTCCCCCAGCTCTGCCAGTTCAAGAATGTATTCAGAAAGTTACTTGCCTTCTCGTTGACTGGTCCTACAGCAAAGCAGCTTTCCAGCGCTTCTAAAGAACTCACTACTAGCCTGGAGGGAGAAAGGAAAGTAGGCTTGAGTACAGCAACCCTTCTCTCTCCTTAGCACTTTGCTTTATGCAGGCTACAGTCATGAGTAGCTCAGAGACAGCTAACGAATGCCAAG
Organism: Semnornis frantzii; assembly: GCA_013399775.1. Classification (NCBI taxonomy): domain Eukaryota; kingdom Metazoa; phylum Chordata; class Aves; order Piciformes; family Ramphastidae; genus Semnornis; species Semnornis frantzii. The sequence goes on along the minus strand of VWYK01083979.1, from coordinate 4,689 downwards.
TACAAAATCAAAGCATGATAAAACCTGCCACAGGCACCATGCATATCATTTCATTGTGTTACAGACCAGAGTTAAACCTGGCTCACGCTCACAGACAAACTTAGGACTGCTTTAATAATCCACAGCTGAAAGACAGGGGCTTTTCTCTACCAAAGAGGATAAAACATTTCCTTACGCAGCCTGCAGCAGGGATAACTTGGATTGTCTTGACAGTACCAATTCACCATGGCCCACAGACGTACAGATGACTGCAGATCAAGGCTTGGGATGACACATGGGAAAAAGCGGAACTGACTTCTCCAAGGGAGCAAGATTCTACTCACTTGCTCTCTTTTCACACACAGGTTGCTTCTTTCCAATTTGGGGGAATTTCAACTTCAAAAATATGCCAGAGGAAAATTAACTTGGGGATGACCCAAGCCAGAGATGCTGAGGTGCAAACTTTTGACAGGGGGTAAAGGTAGGCTAAGTAAAATACTTGCCCCGAGGGGAAAAACTTTTTGACGGCTTGGGGCAAAAGTGCTGAGCTTCCCCTGCAGCACCAATTCATGCTTTGTGAGGTCCTGGGGTGTGTTTAGGGAAGAGCAGCAAGGATGGTGAGGGGTCTGGAATGCACTGAAGCTGGTGAAGGGTCTGGAGGATGTCTGGAGCAGCTGAGGGAACTGGGATGGTTTAGTCTGGAGAATGGGAGGCTGAGAGGAGACCTCACTGCTCTCTACAACTCCCTGAAAGGAGGTTGGAGTGAGGTAAGTGGTTGGTCTCTTCTCCCAATTAACCAGTGGTAGGATGAGAGGAAATGGCCTGAAATTGTGTCGGGGAGGTTTAGGTTGGACATGAGGAAGAATTTCATTCCTGCAACGGTGGTCAGGGATTGGAACAGGCTGATCAGAGAGGTGGTGGAGTCACCTGGAGGTGCTCAAGTAACAAGCAGGTGTGGTGCTTCAGGATATGGTTCAGTGGTCATGGTAGTTGGGTTATGGTTGGACTCCACGATCTTAAGAGGTTTTTTTCCAACCTTGACTCTCTGACTCTATGAAATGCCATCTGACACACCAGAGAAGCAGTGCAAGAAGCACACAGGGAAAAGGAGGGAACAGAGAGCATTGAGTGGAGAAATAACAGCGCAGGACTGGATGAGATAGGATAAACAACATTTGTCTGGTCTGGTGGTGGTGGTGGTAAGTAACAAGACATTCCCCTCTACCCACAGCCATCCTCCTTAAAGCTGGTAGGGGAATAAAAGAGGAAGAAAGAGAGGCAAGGAGGGAACAAAGCCAAACAGGAGCCTTGTCAAACAAGCAACAGTTAGGCTGCGTACAGCAGGAATCCGCAAACCACCTCATCTTTACATTTCTCTAAACCATCTGCCATGCAATGACCAGAATGTAAAGAAGCAAATGGCACTTGGAAAACAACAGCAGCAGCAACAACAACAAAAAGAAACCAAACCAACATAATAAAGGAAGAACAGTCAACAAAAGCCACACATCGTGTCTTCTAGCTCTCTGACACACACTCATTCGTGCAGAGAAAAGGATGGCATACTAACCGGTCCAGGGTGGTTAAGGACTCAGTTTCAGAACTTTGGGGGAGCCAAAGAAAAAAATAGGAAACAAAACAAACAAACAAAAAAGAAAAATAAAAAATGTGTAAAGCTTACAGGAAAAAAAAATCAAAACAAAACAACAAAACAAAAACCAAACCAAAACCAAACCAAACTCCCTAGAACACAATTCTAAGCAACAGGCAAATTAAAGGGCAGAAATCTAGAGGGTGGCAGAGCACTAAGGAGAGGGAATCTAAACGTGGTTCTTGCTACCTTGGGCAGCAGACACTTGCCTAAAAACACAACAAAGGAAAGGAGAACCAGGTCACCCAGCACAGAGAAGCCAAGCACACTGCTTAAAGCACCAGTGAAGGTGAAATCTGAAGTGCAGACAACAAACATCTTACAGGAAAACTGCTCTTCGCCTGCTGTTAGTTGTTCCTATGCAAGAGCCCTTTATAAGGTGACCATGCTGCATCTTCTGACACTTAAATCAAAATCAAATTAATCATTTTCTTGCTTCTGAGTTTTTATCTGCTATAATCCCCCTGTTCTGGGAAACCAGAGAGGATGTCTGTGCAGAGAGGGACATCTTGTGGAGATGTCACAGTAGAGGAGGGGAGAAAAGAAAAAAATAAGGACAGGGGAAAAAATCCCAGGAACTGTTAGACAAAGCATCAAAGGATGGGCAGAGGGTTCTGCATCTGGACTTCACTGGCACTTCAAGGTCTGAACTTTAACCTGAGCCTTTCACTAAGACAAAATCAACCACCATTTACTCACAGCCAAGCAGCCTACCCTTTAAAATGCTCATTTTTCAGCAGTGCTAGGTCCTTTGTGATCTATTTCTGTGCTGTCCTTGCTAGCTTGAGAGGCCTGCTACACTCCTTATGGTACAGGCTGGATGAGCTCAGAGAAAGAACACAAGGGTGGATGTAACACCAAAAAAGTTCTCTCTCTCTCCTGCTAAATACATGCCCATCTCACCCTTGTGGTTTGATTCTCACTAGGGATATGGGGCCCAAAAAACCCAACACTTTCTCTACCACAGTAGTTATACCTGAGACAAGTTGGTGGGAACCAGCTGGCCTAAAGCAGGGTCACATACAAAGCTCTTCTAACAAAACTGAGCTTAACTTTAGAAAGGTCTAACTTAGTAAGCTCTAGAGAACAAAAAAAGAGCAGCTTGGAATGAGGTAACATACCAAGGAAGCAAAAATCTTTTGGCTCTTTAGGACTGTTGTCACAAATGAACTTGGCAAGACAAAGTATGCACACAGATCTACCCAGCTACTCCAGCAGGTCGACCATGAGTCAGTACAAAGGCCTCCTTAAGAGACCATTGTTGACTTGTTAGTTTGTGTGGCAGTGACAACAACTCACTACTTCCGGTTAGGAAAGCCACACAAGTGTACTTAGGTCCCCTCTACCCAGTGGCAAGGAGAAAGGAAAGCAAGGCTGCAGAAATACCTCTCCAGGACAGTGCCACTGGCAGCAGTGGGGGCAGCAGTCTCAGTATCCCCAGCGCCATTCCCTTGGTTCAGGTTCGGGGGACAAACATTGCTGACTGAGGCAGATGGGAAGTCCTCAGGGGGCTCATCAGGCCACCCAAACTGCTCCTTGGTTTTGCCATAGATTTTGATGGAGTCTATCATGGTGACTCCAGCAGGATCCACAGAAGCTCCAACTGCAGTGATGAGAGAAAGGTCTTAAAAACGAACAAAACAGTTTCTTCTGAATACAAACAAACATCACTTCTCTAGGTCAGGAGAGCCACCATGCTGCAGCCACTATGACAGTTCCATCTCCCTTTCAAGGCCACTTTCACTCCTCCATTAGCTCACCACAAAACTCTTAGCTGTGTTGGAAGGAAGGAGGAAGTTCCTTACAATGAGAGTGGTGAAATACTGGAGCAGGTTGGCCAGGGATGTGATTGAGGGTCCAGCCCTGGAAAATTTTGAGGTTAAACTTGATGGGGCCATGAGCTGGAGATGTCCTTGCTTGCTGCAAGAAGGTTGTGAGGACACCTTATAGTGGCCTTCCAGTACCTGGAAGTGGGCTACGAAAAAAGCTAAGAAGAAACTTTTTACAAGGGCTTGTTGTGATGAGACAAGAGCAAATGGATTAAAGCTTGAGAAGGAGAGATTTAGACTGGAGATTAGGAAGAAATTCTTTCCAGCAAGGGTGGTCACAGAATCATAGAAGGAAGGAATCATAGAATAGTTTAGGTTGGAAGGCACCTGAAGGTCATCTAGTTCCACCCACCCACCATAGGCAGGGACACTTCCCACTAGAGCAGGTTGCTCAAGGCCTCATCCAAACCGGCCTTGAACACCTCCAGTGAGGTGAGACACTGGCACAGGTTGCCCAGGGAGGTTGCAGATGTCCCTTTCCTGGAGATGTTCAAGGTCAGGTTGGAGGTCTTGATCAACCTGGGCTAGTGGCAAGTGTACCTGCCCATGGCAGGATGGAACCAGATGATCTTTAAGATCCCTTCCAACCCAACCCATTCTATGAATCTATGAATCCATGACCCTGTTGACTGTGGGGTCAAGATGACCTTCTGAGGGTCTCTTCCAGCCTGATGCATTCATTGCACATTCATCCACTGCAGCAAGAAAACTGAGCTTCAAGTTATTATGTTATAAATAATGAAGTTAGTAAATGCTCCAGATCTGCCCCTCAAGCTACTCCCACAGCTGGGTCAAGCAGATTATGGAAACCTTTACAATGAGGTGGACCCTCCTTGCTGTGAGCTTCAACCCATGGAGTAAAATCAACCAGCTAACAAAGACTCACTGAAGATGGTCAGTTTCTTGTCAGCCTGCAAGGCCTCCTCACGAGTGAAGGGGAAGTCAAACCAGCGAGCCCTGGTCATGTTCAGCTGCATGGTGCGGCCAAAGATCTCCAGGTAGGAGGGTGCTCGCTCAATCGCCTGTGTCCCGATCTGGATCCTCATGCCTGTCATCACCATGGTGCTGTTGTTGTTTGTCACTTCAATGGTGAAGCCTCCAGGCTGCAGAACAGACACCCCAGAGCTCAGGGAAGTCAAGTCAAAATTTCACTCCTAAGCTGTGAATTCACTCCTTGAGGGTTGGAGCACCTCTCCAATAAGGACAAGCTGACAGAGTTAGGGTTGTTCA
>VWYK01083973.1:2896-15619 GCA_013399775.1 Semnornis frantzii | reverse complement strand
AAATGCGAATTGTAAAATTTCATTGAAAAAACCCCCCCCCCCTCCCCTGAAAATGGCCCATATGTGGGTGTGAAAGAGCCCAACCACCGCCACGGCTAAGCTGTTTCTGCAGCAAGAGATTTGCCTGCAGCTCTTCCCCCTCCTGCTCAACCCCAACCGCCCCTGGGGCTGCACCCAAGGGGCCCAGGTGCCCCTTTTCTCTTCCATCCCACCCACCCCTGAGTGTTGCTTGCACCCATGGGTGCTGTCTTGCTGTGGCGAGCTCTGCTGCTTAGCACAGCCTGGTTTGGGTATACCTTGGCTGGGCAAGGTGCAAATGAGCCAGCCTGGATTGCTTCAATAATTTGGACAGCAGAGGATGTGTCGTACTATGGCATGGCATGTCGTGACATAGCATGGCATGGCTCAGCTCCAGTCTAGAGCTCTTTTCTCACTCCTTTCCAGCTGCAAGGGATGATTCCGCAGGCGCCAGCTTAGTGCTGGTGGTTAAACGGCTTATTAACAGCAGATTAATGACTCAGCTGCCCTTTTCTGCTCCCAGAGGAGAAGGAGTGGGAAGCAATTCCAAGATGGATTTGTCTTCAAAATGCCCCAGCCATGCTGAGTGATGAAGGCTTTGGGCACATGGGAGGTGATGAAGGCTTTGGGAACAGGGAGCTTATGATGGTTTTGGGAACAGGGAAGGTGATGATGGCTTTAGGGACAAGGAGGATGATGATGGCTTTTTCATGGGAGGGCACCAAGGACATGGGAAATGAGCACCTGGCTCCCCACAGGGCATCCCCAAGTGCCATCTGCAAAGCAATCTTGTCTCCTCAGTAAGAGGTCCCTTGCCACTTCCAGTTCTCCTCCATCCAGGCTAGAGGCAGCACAGGGGGACAAAGGGACCCAGGCAGACCGGCTTGGGCACCTCTTCCCTCTCCCAAGCCCTTTGGCTCTTGTGAGCTGTGGGTGCTCAGCACCCGTCTGGCCCAGCTTCTTACATCCAATGGGGCGTCAGGTTGAGTCCAAGTCACTGGGGCTCTGGGGACAAAGTCTGTGGCCACTGTAGCCCCCCTGCATGCATTTGCCTTCACTGGTGTCTCTCTCGTCCTAGTTCCCTTACGCTGCTCCACCTCCTCAGGAACCTGTGAAGACCCTCAGGAGCTTAATCAACATCCGCAAGGACACTCTGCGCCTTGTCAAGTGAGTCATGGGGGGACAAGATGGGGCCAGACCCCCGTGGCTGTGGGCCACAGGGAGGGAAGGGTCAGGCTGGTGGCTCCCAGGGGGTGCTGGGCACAGGGATGCTGTTGTCTTGGCACGGGTGGAGAGAGGAGACGAGAGCCACTGCTGTCCAATTGTGCCCCTTCCCGCATGCTGGTGCTGGCTGCGCAGGCTCCACTGCGGGATTTAGGGAGCTTAGATCTGCCTTTGAAGTGCTTTAGATTTTTCTTCCTCCCCCAACTTCCAAAGGCTTTGCTGGAGGGAGGCTGGGGATGGTGGCTGGGCTGAGAGATTGGGGATTAGGCTGAAATCTGCCTGCAGCACTTCCTAGGCTGCAGGCATGACCTGGAGCGTGCCAGGCCCTCCTGATGTGCCTCAGTGTCTCCCGAAGGTGGGCACAGCCCTTTTGGGGGCCGTCAGTGCGGAGAGGAATCTGGCACTGGGGGAACTGCCTCTGCTGGGGGGCAGTCCTGGAACTCAAGCTCATCTCCCGGACCTCCTGTGCTCACCAGGTGCTCAGAGGAGGTGAAGACCCCTGGGGAAGAAGTCAGCAAAGCCAAGGTGCACTACAATGTGGAGTTCACCTTTGACACGGATGCCCGCGTGGCCATCACCATCTACTACCAAGCCACCGAGGAGTTTCACAATGGGGTGGCAAGGTGAGGAGCTCCTGCTTGGCCTGCGTCCCTCCAAACCTGGTCTGTGCCCCTGGCCAGCATGTGGGGCTCTGCTGCTGGTTGTGGAACTTCTCTCCCCCAAAGCATCTCCCTTCCTCAGGGCACAAAGCAGCTGCTGGTGAAGCTGAGGATGGAGGGGGGTTCCTCCCCAGGGTGGCACCATCAATGTCCTTGCCAGTCCCCACCATCCCCTTCTTCATCCTATCCTGCTCCCTCTTACTTCCTCTGGGTCAGAGCAGGGACCAGGAGAAACTATTGTCCCTCCTGGTCCCCCCCAGCTTGCCTGTGGGATTGTCCCTGTCCCCTCCTATCCCTGGAGTTATTTTTGCCCATTAAAGGACTTCTTGCCTTAATCCCAAGAGCCATCCAGGAAGGGAGGGGAGGAGAGGAGAGTGACCTCTTCTCTGCCAGGCCGTGAGCCAGGGGGACCAGGAGGAGCATGGGGACAGCCTGACTCTGTCCTCTCTCCATGGGACAGCTACATCCCCAGGGACAACAGCCTGCAGTCGGAGACAGTGCACTACAAGCGGGGGGTGTGCCAGCAGTTCTGCCTGCCCTCCCACACCGTCGACCCCTCCGAATGGAGCGAGGAGGAGGTGGGTCCCACAGGGCATCGACCCTGGAGCTGGGTGCAGTTAGGGTTGTGGGATGAAGCCTCCATAGCTGCTCTGTCTCACCAAGCCTCTCCTCCTGTCTCTCTCCAGCTGGGCTTTGACATGGACCGGGAGGTGTACCCCATGGTGGTGCAAGCCGTGGTGGATGAAGGAGAGGGTGAGGAGGAGGGTTCCTTTCTGGGTTGAGCTTGCCCAGTTCTTGGCACCCACCAGGCAAAGCCTCCTGCTGCTTCTTGGTGCCCATCCCCTGAGCCCTGCCCATGCCTTTGTTTCTTGCAGAGCACATTGGGCACTGCCATGTGCTGCTGGCCACCTTTGAGAAGGTAAGTGCCAACCTGGGGCTGTCCTTCTCCTCCTGCCCCTTCACCCACTGGGTGCAAAAGCCTGGAGAAACCCCATGGGACTCATGACAGTGTTGCTGGGCTGGAGCTCTTTTAGGGACCCTGAAATTCTGGGACTATCTCCTAATTTTCAGCACCCACTTCTGAGGCATTTGGTCTTGACTCCACCTTTCTTGCTCTAGCATGTCTCCAGCCCTACAATGTGTGCAACGTCCCACGCCTGCCTGGCACTGGGATGTTGTGGAACAGCCAAAATTGCTGAAAAAATGGGCTGTGGGAGCAAGGTGGGAGTGGTGACTCCAGGGTAGGCAGCTCGAGCATGGCAGACCCTGGGCTGCTCAACCACAGTGCCCACCTGTGTGTTTTCCTCCTTCCAGCACAGTGATGGCACCTTCTGCGTGAAGCCTCTCAAGCAGAAGCAAGTGGTGAGTGTCTGGGTGTCCGTGAGGCAGTGGCAGCTACTGCCCTGCACATACCAGGGGGAGGATGGTGGGAGGCTGCCAGGCAGCAGCAAACCCCAGTGTGGGCAGCAGCCAGGCGCTGCCCAGCTCCTGCCTCCCTGGGGAGCTTCTTGAGGGCAATTTTGAGTGCACCGATGGAAGGAGACACTGTGGACATTGGAGCAAGGAGGGTGCTGAGAGCCACAACAACTGAGGGGGGATGTCTCTGCTCCTTACCCCTTCCCCATGGGGCTGCAGGTGGATGGTGTGAGTTACCTTCTACAGGAGATCTACGGCATTGAGAACAAATACAACACACAGGACTCCAAGGTATTTGCTTCCACCCCTCAGGTCTTCCCTCAGCCCCCTGCCCCTTCCCCTAGCACAGGTCTGGCCACAAAAGAAACTGTTGAAGGCAGGAGTTTGCAGCGTGGCAGCACAGAACTGCCAGGGGCATGCATGGATTTGGGGGTACTTTACTTCAGCACCAAAGCTGCCAGAGGCAGAAAGCTAAATAATTGAACTTTCCCCCCAGCCCCATCCTTTGTAGTCTCTTGGGATGGATCTTGCTGGCTTGGGAGAGGATCAGAGACTTGAAGCATGGGACATGACTCCCCCAGCTCTATATATCTGTAAAGGTTGGGTGATGCCTCCCTCTGTAGGGCACTTGATGCCACCAGCCCCATCTTCTGGGGATCACAGAGTCACAGAAACATTCCAGTTGGAAAAACCCCTCAACATCACCAAGTCCAATCAATATCCCTCCTCTGCAAAGCTCACCCTAAACCATATCCCCAGGCACCACATCCAAACGACCTTTAAACACATCCAGGGTTGGTGACTCCACCACCTCTCTGGGCAGCTCATTCCAGTACTTGACCACTCTTACTGGGAAAATGTTTTTCCTAATATCCAGTCTAAATTCCCCTAGTCCCAGCCTGAGGCCATTCCCTCTTATTCTACCACTAATTACCTGTGAGAAGAGACCAGCACAGCCTCTCCACAGCCTTCTTTCAGGCAGCTGAGGTCTCTCCTCAGCCTCCTTTTTCACATTAACCATCCCCAGCTCCTTCAGTCACTCCTCATCAGATTTACTCTCCAGGCCCTCCCCCAGCTTCCTTGCTCTCCTCTGCACTGGCTCCACCACCTCCACATCCTTCTTGTACTGAGGTGCCCAAAACTGAACACAGTACTCGAGGTGTGACCTCACCAGAGCCAAGTACAAAGGGACAATCACCCCCCTGCTCCTGCTGGATGAGGTCCTGGGGTAGTATTTCAAGAGCAGGCAGCCCAGGGGGAAAGGCAGGAACCCGCAGCGAGCTCTCAGGGCGCCCAGCTGGTATTTTAGGGCACTCGCCCCTGTGCCACATGGGCTGGGGCCTCTGAGGCCGAGCAGCCTCCCGTCTGTCCCCCGGGGGCAGGTGACCGAGGACGAGGTGAGTGACAACAGCGCCGAGTGCGTGGTCTGCCTGTCGGACGTGCGTGACACCCTCATCCTGCCCTGCCGTCACCTCTGCCTCTGCAACACCTGTGCTGACACTCTGCGTTACCAGGCCAACAACTGCCCCATCTGCAGGCTGCGTAAGGCACAGGGCGCTGCCGCCTCTGGGAGGCTGCATGGCATCTCTGGCAGGGGGCTGGCACCCCTTGGGGGGTGGGTGGCATCTCTGGGAGGGCTCTGGCACCTCTAGGAGAGTGGATGGCATCTCTGGGAGAGGGTGCTTGCACCTGCAAGAGGGTAGCTGACATCTCTGAATGGGTGACTGACATCTCTGGGAGGGGGCAGGCACCTCTAGGAGGGTGGATGATATCTCTGGGAGGGGGTGCTGGCACCCCTAGGAGAGTGAGTGGCATTTCTGCAAGGGGGCTGGCACCTGCAAGAGGGTAGCTGATGTCTCTAAATGGGTGACTGACATCTCTGGGAGGGTGCTGGCATCTCTAGGGAGGTGACTAAAATCTCTAGGCGAGGGCTGGCATCTCCTATCCTTGGGTGTTTGGATTTCTGCAGTACCACGTGCAAGGAAGCTGCTGCTGGGAAGCAGGGTGGCATTTTAGGGGCGCAAGTCTCCTCCTGTCGCCCAATGCTCACAACCTTCCTTCATCCCTGCTGCCGCAGCTTTCCGAGCCTTGCTTCAAATCCGAGCCATGAGGAAGAAGCTGGGACCTCTCTCACCCACCAGCTTCAACCCCATCATCGCCTCGCAGACCTCCGACTCGGAGGAGCCCTCGGTCAGTCGGGCCACGGAGGTTTGGGGCTGCAGGAGCCGCCCGGGGCCGGGCGTTGCTTAGTTAGTGCAAAGTCACCTGGCGGAAGAGATGCAAGCTTGGTCCTGCAGGCGAAAGGGCTTTCGGTGGGGTGGGCAGGTGGTGGATTTGGGGCTTTTATTCACGCAGGCAGTTCGTTCTCTGGGGTTTGGCTTCTTCCCAGGGCATCCCGATCCTCTTAGGAGCAGGGGCGAGAATGCTGGCAACAAAATGGTCTGGGAGTGACCCAGTCACCCTGTCTCTCCCCAGTCCTCGGAGAACATCCCCCCAGGTTATGAGGTGGTGTCGCTGCTGGAGGCCCTTAACGGGCCGCTGACGCCCTCACCGGCGGCCCTGCCCCTGCGAGCGCTGGGGGACCCCCCGGGAGCAGGGACCCTGCCCTCCTACGGCAGCGAGGGTCCCCTGCCCCCTCTGCGGGCACTCTCGCCCCTCGAGCGTCTCCCCGACTGCGGTCCTCCGGGGCTCAAGCTGAAGAAGAGCCTCTCCAAGTGAGTCCTGGGGCGGGCACAACAGCCTGGAGGGGTTGGGGGTGGGTCGTGGAGACTCTGGGCAGGGGTGAAGCTCTCTACTTTGCCCACTCTGGACAGGTCCATCTCACAGAACTCCTCCATCCTACCGGAAGAGGAGGACGAGAAGTCCTGCACTGAGTCAGAGCTGAGGGTCCCCAGGAGGAGAACCCCTGGCCAGTGTGAGGAGGTGAGTGCCCTGAAACATGCTGGTGAGGAGATGACGGGGCAGAATGTTTGAGGGAAGCTTGGGATCAGAGGACCTGGCTGTTGTTTGCCCCTCCTTGGCTCTTCCTCCATCCATAAGGATGCCCAGGGGAGGTGGATCCAGCCCTGTTGAATATCTCCCATACATTTCCTCCTCTTGGGCTCTCCTTTCAGGAATGTGGAGCCACACCAGAGAGTGAAAACCTCACCCTGTCTTCGTCGGGAGCCATCGACCAGTCCTCATGCACTGGGACCCCTCTCTCCTCCACCATCTCCTCCCCAGAAGGTAGGACATGGTGGCACTGACTGGCCTTGGCAAGGCAGGAGATGAGGCTTGCTAGTCTTGTCTTTGTCCTGTGGCAGAGGGGGTGTAGAGTGGGTTGGCATGGCCCCTGGCTCAAGGTGACACTTCTGCTTTGTCCCTGGAGGGGTGATGGGACATAAAGGCACTGATTGCCCCTGCTCCATCACCCCATGGACCCAGAGGTGGGGGTATGGGGGCACCAAGCACCCCTGATTCACTGCCCCATAAACCTGGAAATGAGAGCATGGGGGCAACAATTACCCCTGCTTCATCACCCTATGGACCCAGAGACGGGGAGCTGCAACCTGCTGCTGGCAGCTCTCTACCCATCACACCTCCATGGCATGCAGCTGGTCCTTGCTGTGTGCCCTGCACCTCCTCATTAACCCTTTCTCAATCAGCTGGTGCTGCAGGGGCAACTTGCACTGTTGGGCCGGGGGGGTCCAGCAGCCCTGCTCAGCCCCTGCTCTCCCCTAGAGCCTGTCAGCAGCAGCCTGGCTCAGTCCGTCATGTCCATGGCCTCCTCCCAGAGCCAGCACTCCCAGCTCAGCACCGACACTGTGTCCTCCATGTCTGGCTCCTACGTTGCTCCTGGCACAGAGGAGGAGGAGGAAGGGGACATGCTCCCATCGCCTGTGGCTGCCAGTGCCACAGCCTCTGATGGAGAGGTAGGGACCAGGAGCGTTGGTGATGGTGCCCACCACCCCCAGGTTTGAGGGCTTCCTCCTGGGATGTGACTTCTGCTCCAAACCCACTGGCACCACTCTTTCTTTGGTTGGTTTCCCTTCCATCTTTCCCACCTCCCTGCAGTCGACGCCTGTGGAGTCCCCGGACCTGAACTTTGTCAGCATCTCGGCGGAGGAGCGTGACGCCGAGGTAACCACGGCCACCCACGCAGGGCTACCAGACACGGTGTCACCCAGCATGGCGGGGGGGACCCTGCTTGTGATCAGCTCCAGCTGCCTGCAGAGGAAGCTGAGAGACCAGCACCACAGTCCTGCCAGGGCTTGGCTGGGAAGGGACTGCCCTGGGGACCCATGGTGTGGTAGTGATGTGCCTTATCTGGGATCCTCTGCATGGTCCATGGACACACCCTAGAGCTAGGGGCATTGTCCTACAGGAACCTGGGAGGGCAGCTCCTGGCATGGTGCTGGGGTGCTGCAGGGCTAACTCTGTCTGCCTCTCACCTGTGCCATAGGGCAACGATATGCTGGAGGATGAGGATGCCTCTCCCACGCAGGAAGACGGTAAAAGGCCCCAGGTTGTTGTTGTCCCCTTGCTTTCAGTTTGGTGTCACCCGTGGGCAGCTGAGCAGCTGTCAGGTTCTGTGCCATCCCCAGGTCCCCTGCCTGCCAGCTGCCATCAAGGGAGAGCTCTGGGTGACTCTGTGGGCACCCAGGCTGGGAAAGCATCTGTCATAGTGGGGTCATAGGTGGGAGGGTTAAGTAGCAGTGGGTGGGGAGAAACCAGCCACAGGGACCCCAGTGAGTGGGGTGCAGAGCCAGCAGTGACTGCCGTGCAGGACCTGGTGGTGTTTCCAATGGGCCAAGCAGGAAAGAGGCTTCTCTATGTTTTTCCCTCTCATCATCAAGGTCTTCCCTCATGTCTGTGAAAGTGTCTCCCTTAAGGACTCCTGTATGGGCTGGTTCCCATAGGAAGGGGCTGCAAAACTCTTCCCTTTGGGACACTTCCCTCAATTGTTCTGGCCTCTCCTCAATGTGCTTCAGCAAGCCAACATGCACACATTGAGGGCTCCTCTCACCCTCCTCCCTGGTGCTCACATAGCCAAGGAGAGACATGGTCAGCCCTGTGCCATCAACCCTCAGCCACCTTGGGTTTCTTTTGGGTGACAGAAGGTCCCTGGTGTGCCCCTTTCCACATTTGCAAGTCTGTGGTTAGCAAAAATATGCCAAAAATTGTTCTCCCATCCAATCTGGATGCTCAGCCTAGCTGGAAAGCAGGAACACTCATCCCCAAAACGTGACCTGTGCCCCATGGCAAGGCTCTTTCTGATGGGTGACAGCTGGGGAGTAACTGGGAGCTGTGGTGGACGTCCATGGGCACCCCAACGACTCTGGGAACAGGGCAGCCTTTCTTCTTGGGACACAATCCTGTGCCTGCTCTCAGCAGGGCTACTGGGAACGTGCTCTTGAGGTATAGCCACCTGCATCCAATGGACGCAGGGCACAGCCGAGGGCTGATCTCCCCTACAGGTGATGCTAAGAAGCAGAGTTGCCTCCCTCAAGCCCTGAAAGCCTCCATCCACCCCTGCAAAGCTTGGCTCTGGCTTCTCTTGCCCCACGCATCCAGTTGCTGCCTCCCCCTGGCATGCCCACGTCTCTCGCGCACATACCAGCAGTGCCGGTCAGACTGCGGTGGGAGGTGGCAGGTGCCACTGCAGGTGCCACCACAGCCCAGCTCTGCCAACTGGGGGCCGTGCCAGGGGAAAGGTTCGGTCGCAGCCCAGGCCAAGTGGTGGAGGAGCAGGTTGCCATGTGCCGGTGCCTGTCGCCGCATCGCTGCTGTTGCACTGCGCTCCGATGCAGCCAGTGCAAGGCCGGGGCAGCTCGGAGCCTGCCCAGGTGTTATTGTCCATTCTCGGCCCGCTCCTGCCTAGGTGCATTGGTTTTGTCTACAGGTGGGGCTTGGGGTTTGTTGGTTTTTGAAAGAGGGTGAGGAGGGAGAGGAAGACACCCAGCAGTCCTGGCAGGCCAACAGCAATAAGGCAAGCCCCAGCGCCCAGGCGCGGCGTTAACTGCCTTAACTCCCTTCCAGGCCCGAGGACAGGAGCTTTCCTCGGTCTGAGGTGTGACAATAACAATGACTTGGGCATCGCACACGTGAGAGCGCTGGACAATAAACTGTGCTCTGAGGCCTGCTTACCTGGTGAGTGGCCGTCTGCTGAACATGAACTTGGGGTGGGCGGGGACAGTTCTACCCTTCCCCGTATCACCCCAGCCCTTTGCATCCTTCCTTCCTTCCTTCCTTCCTTCCTTCCTTCCTTCCTTCCTTCCTTCCTTCCTTCCTTCCTTCCTTCCTCTCCCAAACGTCATCCTCCCCAAGCCCAGCCCCACTGCCACCAGGCTGTCCTCACTGCACCCCACCATGCATCCTGCTGAGCACCAGGCACGTCACCAGCTGGCACCCATAGCTCAGGGTGATCTGTCTCTGCTGGGATGTCCCTGAGGGGCTGCAGACTTGCTTGGCTGGGATGTTTGTCCCTTGACCAGGGGGCTGCTGGCACCTTGGGGGCATCAGCCCTCCCTCTGAAGGCAGTTGTGTGGCACAACTGTAGCCCAGTCCAGACTTGTGGTGGGCACAGCAGTATTTTGCACTGGGATGTGATCTGCAGCCGGTCCAGCCTTATGGCTGGGGCTGCCTGCCTCCTCTTCCTCCAAGACCAAGGAGTTGGGGCATGTCAGGTCAAGCTGCCCTTCTGCAGAGCCCCAGACCTCATCCTTCTTTCCCATTTCTTCATGCTTTCTGTCCCTCCCCCTCCATCCACTTCTGTTTCTTCCCACTCTCTCCATCCCTTTTTTCTCCTCTTCCTCCCTCCCAGGCTCTTCTCTCCATCTGAAAGTTCATGTTCACTCTGTGCCAACACGGTTTTCTCAACCCATGCTTGTGTCCCTCCTCCTTGCCCAGAGTTGCTCAAAGGTGACAAATGTATTGGTGGCCTCTGGTCCCTGTGCAGGCGAGGGAGGCAGCGGGCTGGCGGCCTTGCCCAGTGCTGCAGGCTCCTCTTCATCAGCCTCTGTGTGTGGGGAAACGGGCAGCAAAAAGCCAACATGAAGTCCTCTGAGGGCCTAGATCTTCATCAATACATTTGTGGAGAAGCTGAAAGCAACTCTGCCCCTGCCTGATCCCTCCAGCTAAATTTGTGGCAGGTCCCAGACCTGCAGCAGGTGCTGGAGAGGAGAGGATTGGTGAAAGCCCCCAGAGGGAGGAGAAATCCTTTCTTCCCTCACCTTCTCCTCTGTGAAAGCTTTCAAGCTTTCTTTCCTGCTGCATCACCTGTTCCTGGTGGTTTCTGCACTGGAGAAACTCAGCTGAGGCTCTCGGGGAGGAACAGGTGCCTGCCACAAACGCCCCATGACCCCTCCATCACCCTCCAGCAGCAGCTGGCAGAGCCACCCTGGGGGAGCTGAGGAGGGCACTGGGGGATCTGCAGACTTATCAGCACTCATGCCTTTGCTGGAAGTCCTGGCAAAGCATCCCCTGGCTGTGACACTGGTCAAAGCTGCTCCTGACTCTGTCCCCCTTGGTTGTACCACGGGGAGGATGAGGAAGGGGGAGCTTTGCAGCCGAAATGCCCCTAGCATGGGGTCACAACCTTGCTCTGCTGTGAAGAGTGCCATGGCCTCATCCCCTGCCTGGACTGGGGTGCAGAATCTGGCCCCTGGACCGAGCCCAGCCAAGGATGTGCTCTGCATCCTTTGGCCACCACGTCTGTCCCTGCGTCCTGTGGCTGCGCTGCTTGGAGCCCTGGGCATGAAAGGGGGATCTGGCCCTGGCACTGCTGGGAAGAGTGGAGGGCTGCTGCTTGTGTGGGGATGAGGAGGTGCAGAGTGGGGGCTTTGGGCCTGACAGAGGGGACAGAAGGAATAGGTCCAGGGCTGAATAACTCCAGTACCCAAAGGGAGCCTACGAGAAAGCTGGGGAGGGTCTTTTGGCAAGAGCTTGTAGTGACAGGACGAGAGGAAATGGCTTTGAGCTGGAAGAGGGGAAATCTAGACTGGAGGTTAGGAAGAAGTTCTTGACAGTGAGGTTGGTGAGACACTGGCACAGGTTGCTGAGAGAGGTTGTGGATGCCCCATCCCTGGAGGTGTTCAAAGCCAGGTTGGTCTGGCGGGAGGTGTCCCTGCCCTTGGGGCTGTCATGGCTAGTTGGCCATTTCGTGGTTGCACTCAGTGTTCTGCAAGGTTGGTTTTGTTCATTGGACTCAGGGCAGGTCCCTCCTTCCCTGGCCCCATCTGCTCCCCATCAGCCACCTGCTATCAGGACTGGGGCGTGTTGCAGTGGAGATGATTTGGCACTGCTGGTGCTTGGATGGCAGTGGCAGGGCTGGTTTGCCTGCACTGAAAAAGTGCTTTTTGGCAGAGGTTTCTTGCAGGGCTGGATCCATAGGGCCAGCAAGAACAGACTGAACTTTTTCTTCGGGGCCAGGTGCTGTTGTCTTGAAACCAGAGATTACATTATTAAAATTATTCCTCCTCCCTCAGTTTCTCTCGTGGGGGAGGTTTTGCTGTGATCAGCTCCACAGGTTGGGTTTTGCCCTCTGTGCAGCAGATGAAGGTGCAGGACGTGGTTGCCCAGAGCAGAAAGGTTTGCTCACCCCTGGTGCTGTCGTGAACTCTCTGCAGAATTCAATCTGGTGGGAAAGGGCTTTAGGAGGAGTTGAAAGGCCACATCCCAGGGATTTTAGGACACATGTTTAAATAAAACCTGCAGACCCCTGTCCTCAAGGGAATTCAGAATGCGCAACGGGTTGCAGGCATTGTCCCTGGGACTTGGAACGTCCTCTGGCTGCAGCCACAGTATTTGCCAGGAAAAGAGTAACACTGGAAAGAGAAATCGTGGGATGATGCCTGTAAAACAGCTGGCAGCAAGGTGGGGAGGGCCAGAGGTGGCAGAAGACCTGAAATGTCTGTTTTAATCCCTGTTTGCTGTTTTAAGCCCATGGGTGGTGGGAGCCCTGAGTGATACTGTAGCAGGCTGGGCGAGCTGGTTGGGCTTCGCCACCATGCCCTCTGGGAACCTGTTCGTGCAGGGCAGGTCTAGTGGTGGCTAACAGTGGTGGGCAGCCCCATCCTGCAGCACAAGGGGAGACAAGGCAGGTGGGCACAGGGCCGAGACCCTGCTGCGGGTCTGGGCCATGTCCTGCTGCCTCCAGCTCTGCTCTTTGGCAGCCTTCCAAGGGTGTGCTGAGCTGTGCTGGGTCTCTGCGCTGGAGCACTGCGGTGACTTATGCAATACGGAGCTCTTTATGGNGGTGTATGTGTGGTCCTGTTTAATTCCCTGTTCCCTCGGGGATCTGCAGACCAAACGTGCCTTGCTCTCCAACCTGAGCTCACCATGAAAAGCCAGTTGAAACGGCAGCTGTCAGCTCACATAAATCAGCAAGCAGCGATGTTTCTGGCTCCCTTTCCAAGGAAGCCTCAGT